>PVLA01008235.1:0-91620 GCA_004027455.1 Hydrochoerus hydrochaeris
GTAACAACAATGGGCAACACTAAGCCTGGGACTAAGAAAGAATCTGAATTTCAGAATTGTTACATTAAAATATGTAGTCTTTATAGAAAAACACAACACATCCAATCAGGAAAAATTATGCTTATAATGCTCAATATTCTCACAATAGGGTAGGGAAAGCATTCAAAAGAAACTTCCTGAAGAATTCCAGATATTGGACTTACTGGGCTTTAAACCAATTACAGTATTATTAATAACACACTAAAACAACCATGTCTAAAGAATTAAAGGAACATATCAGAAATCTGTATTACCAAATGGAGACTGTCACTAACATAACAGAAAATTTCAAAACAGAGACAAACAGTAATTACGGACTTAAATGAAAAAGTCTCAAGTGGAATCTAGGATATGACACTGTGATGCAATAATAAATAAATACCCTCTGCCCCTGGTTCTTGGCACACAACCCTTAAACCCACTGAATCACTTAAGTGCTAAGTATCTTTTTGGCTATTTTTGGTTGGTTTGTTTCACAGAGCTGGGAACTGAACTCCAAGGCCTCAAGCACACTGGGCAAGCACTCGAGCACTGAGCCACATCCTTAGGATTTTTTTCTTGTAAGTTAATGAGATGATTAATGTGTGGAGATCAGGTATAGCCTAAGGATGAGGGCTATTACACATTACAGGGTTCAAACTTTCACTCTGACCCTAATCTCCAGGGAAGTGAGAGTGACTGAACGTTGAGTTGAACGCCAATAGCTAAGGATGTAACCAATCAAGACCAAAAAGACTAGGTTTGGAGAGCTTTTGGCTAGTTGACCACTGGAAACTCCTGAGGGCAGCAGGCCCCAAGAGTGCACAGAAGCTTTGGTCCCTTCCCCCATACTGCACCTTATGCATCTCTTCAGTCTTGCTGTTCATTTGTATTCTTTATAATACCGTTTTTAACAGATGAATAAACCTAAGTGTTTCCCTGAATTCTGTCAGCTGTTGCAACAAATTAATCAAACCTGAAAAAGTAGTATGGGAACCCCAATTTACAGTGTCAGTTAGAAGCACAAATCACAACCTGGAACTTGTGACTGGCACGTGAAATGGAGAGCTGTCTGCTGGCCGAACCCATTAACTTGTAGGGTTCTAATGCCACCTCTGGGTAAACATTGTAAGAAATTAATTATAGGACACCCTGCTGATATTCTGCCATATGAACTATCTGTGAACTTGAAAGTAGGTCAACTGAGATTCTCAAATGAGGAATAAAAAGAAAAAGCAGAAAAAAGTGAACAGAGCCTCAGAGACCTCTGAGATGCTATCACATACACCAACACACATAATGTACACTCCAGGATAAAGAATGAAAGAAGTAGGAAGAGTATGTATATGAAAATATAATGGTCAAAAATTCCCCGAGTATACAGAAAAACAATCTATGTATCATAAAGTTTAATGAATTCAAGGTAAATACAAATGCACACCTAGATACATAGTCAAACTCCCAAAAGGCAAAATCTATTGAGGAATGAACCCATTCTAGGCAAGCACTCTATCACTGAGTTACACCTCTAGCTATGAGAGAATTTTAAAAGCAGCAAAAAAAAAAAAAAGCAATTTACCACAGTTTCCTCACCAAGATCTGCAAATGGCTTTTCACCAGAAATTTTGGAGTCCGTAAGGCAGTGGATAACAGACTGATGAAAGGAAAATACTAAAGATCAAGATTTCTATAGCAAAACTATCCTGTTATAATAAAGGAGAGCCACGGTCAAGTAGGCAGAAAAATAAATCAAGATATTCATAGAGAAACAAAACTTAAGACAGTTTATCACTACTGCCCTACCAGAAATACCAAACAGTGTTTCATTTCAGGCTAAAACGAAAAGAAAACAGATGGCAACTCAAATCCACACAAAGAGCAACGGTAAAGTAATTAGACAGATTAAATAGAAAACACAATATAAATGTATGTTTGTTTAATATTTACTTGTCTTTTAAATGAGGTAAGAAAAGTAAAGTAGTAACTACAAAACATGTTAATAAACTTATAACAGATACATATATACATAGATACAAAAAAGAAAAAGGGAATGGTTACCAGTGCAAGTTTTTATACACTAAAATCAGGCTGGGGTTAATTCTAAATAGATTAAAATAGTAAGGCAACCCTCAGAATGAACATGAAGAAAACAACCTTTTAAAAAAAACGTGAAAGAAACAATAAGAAATTAAAATAGTTACCAGAAAATACCTTTTTGAACATAAAACCAGGTAGCATGGAAGCACAAAAAATACAACACAGAACAGCGAAGTGGCAGATGTAAAACGAGACATAAATGTAGACAACTTAAGGTACATTATAATAATCTATAGAACTGTATTCAATAGGGGATATCAGTGTTCACATTTTCACATTCACTTGCACAGTTGGCAGCACTATACATAATGGACAGAATGTACAAATGCCTTAAAAGAAAAATATGCAAACAAAAACTCTAGGGATTTTAATCCTTTGCCTTAGCAACCTCTTAGAAGTGTTCAAGACATTTGCTAGTCTTTGGTTTTCATAGGTAACATCTTTAATTCTAGAGGCGTGACACCGAGAGGAAATCTTAGCTTCAGGATGGGGGCATGGAGGACGGTTGATTAATCAAATTGTATGTTTAGAGGCTTGGAACTTTCAAATTCATTACCCTATCTTCAGGGAAGGCTGAAGATTTCATTCAGTTAGCAACAGTCAATGATTTGATCAATCATGATTTTATAACCAAACTTTATAAACACTCTTGAATAGCAAGGTTTGGGTGAGGTTCTTGTTTGGGAAACACCGATATAATCTGGATGATGGCACACTTCAGCTCCACATAGGCAAAAACTCCTGAGTTCAGAATCTTTCCAGACCTTGCTGTATATACCTCTTTATTTGAATTGAATTCAATTAAATTCAATTAAATTCTTTTTAATAAAATACAAGTGCAGTACTTGCCTGAGTTTTGCAACTGCTCCAACAATTTTTCACATATGAAGGAGATTGGTTATGTAAACCCCCAAATTTGTGTTGGTCTGGTAGAAGGGCATAAGCCTACATACCTCATTTGTGCTGGCATCAGAATTTAGAACAATACTGCTAGGTTAAGTCCTTACCATAGATCTCAGGGAGCAGTTTGCTTTCTTGATTTGCCAGTGTGATCAGAAATACACCCTGGATTGGGCAATTCTCAAAAAAAAAAAAAAAAAAAAGTTGTTTGTTTGTTTTTGAGACAGGGTCTGGCTATGTAGTTCAAGGTGACCCTGAGCACAGGTTGTGGCCCAGGCTGGTCTTGAACTTGCGACAATCCTCCTACGTCAGCCTCCCAAGTGCTAGTATTACAGGTGTGCACCACCATGCCTGGCCCATAGTTTTCAAAATTCTGGGGTGCAAAGACATAGCGGCCTCTGTAGCAGTGAGCGGAGCACCTCACAAATCCACAGACCACAAACCTAGGTGGGGAGAGTAGCGACTTGGTGTACAGAGGGTCACAGAAACCGGGAGGACAAGTAGAGCCCTATAGTAGACATCAGGGCCAACAACACCCAGTAGAAAAGGCAGGGCCAGACAGCATTCACACACAACAGTGAAAGCATGGAAACAAAGTGTTAAGAGTGACTCCCAATCCCTCCTAAATTCCAACTCTGCAGATTCTGTAAAGAAAGCACTCATTCAAAGACACGGAGAAATTTTTGGGATTCATTTCTCTTTTTCCTTATTAGTCTTTGGAGGGTTTAAGGGTTTTTATTTCTTTTCTCTTTCATTTTTTTATTCTCTTTTTTCTGTTTCCCTTCTGTTATTTTTATCTATTTCTATTAATGTACTTTTTACTCCTTAATATGATTCATTATCTTGTCTTTTACTCCTTCCCAACCCTTCTATTTTTAATATTATTAAACTTTTGATGTTTTGATTTTATGATATTATTGAATTCTTTTCTATCCATAACAGCGATTCAGTTGTTGTATTTAGTAACTATTTACTGTTTGCCAATGTTTGGTTTTCATTCGTGTTTATATAATTACTGCAGTCTTCTCTATTGTTAAGACTGAGACAGTGGTAGCCTCTACTGGTTCTTATGGCATGTCAACATCCAGTTTGCCTTTGGCTCTTATTTCTACTGATTTCATTGCTATTACCAAGGTGGCATTAACTTTTGTAATTAATTGGTTTTTACTGTATGCCAATATCTGATGTATGTATATCATCAATAATAGTGTGGTTCACTGCCAGAAAAATGAGGGCTGGGCCAATTTCAGTGCACCCTAACCTCCCCAGATTCACAGAGGCAATAGCCTGTAGTTAGTTGCACCCAGACCTTATCACTGGAAAACAAACACATAGGAAAGAAGTCTCCATACTAGCAACAAAGCCTCTCCACTATAATTGACCACCAACTCTCAACACCTACGTGTTCATGTGCATTGTGTGTTCACACATACATACACACACAACAGAAACATGAGAAGAGGAGGCAACAAACTGCTGCCAAATCCCTCTACTTCTCTAAAGCTAACTCATGGGGCATTTGAGGGAGGAAATAAGAAACAAACAAGAATTATACCAAGTGACAAAAAATCCCGAACATTTTAATAAGGTATTACTAAACAGATAATGCACTTAATAAACAAAATGATCCATGAGTTTAAAGACTACATTAATAAAAGGCTGGCAGAGCTACAAAAAATTATACAATTATAGTGGGGGACTCAATACGCCACTATCATAAATAGGGGGAAAAAAATCAACCAAAAACAACAGGGTTGTACCACACCTTCCAATAAATGGGCTTAATAGATAATATACACCATTCTACCCACAACCACAGAATGCACATTCTTCTTGGAAGCACACGGAACTTTTCCAAAATAGACCTCATACGGTCCCAAAACCCAACATAAATAAATACAAAAGGTCAAATTTATCCCATGCATATTCTTGGACCATAGTGCAATGAAACTAGAAATCAAGGACAAAATAAACCACAGAAACTATGTCAACACATGGAGGTTAAAAAATTCACTCTTGAATAATTAATCACAGAAGAAATCAAGGAAAAAATAGAATAGTTCCTAGAATCAAATGATCATGCCAGTGTAATACATCAGAACCTACGAGACAGAATGAAAACAGTTCTAAGTGGGAAGTTTATAACTGTGAATGCCACATCAGAAAAAGATTACTTCGAGGTACTAAAAAAATAAGAACAATCCAAATCCACTGATAGTACAAGGAAAGAAATTCTAAAGATTAAAGCAGAAATGAATGAAACTGAGACTTAAAAAAACAAATCAATGAACCACAAAAAAAAAAAAAAAAAAAAAAAAAAAAAAAAAAAAAAAAAAAAAAAAAAAAAAAAAAAAAAAAAAAAAAAAAAAAAAAAAAAAAAAAAAAAAAAAAAAAAAAAAAAAAAAAAGGGAAAGAAGAGACTCAATGCAATTAGAAACAAAAATGAGACAGCACAATGGACACCATGAAAACCCGGAACATTACTGTAAACACTAAGAATACCTGTACTCAAGTAAATTTGAGAATCCAAAGAAAAAGATAAATTCCCAGATACTTGAGAATTACTAAAATCAAATTAAGAAAATAGAACTTCAGTAACAAGGAATGAAAGTGGGGCAGAAATTACAAAAATAACAAACAAGCAAAACACCTACCAACTAAGAAGAGTCCAGGACCTGAATTCTACAAAAAGTTCAGGAAGCACTAATGCCAACATTCCTAAAACTCTTTAATGAAACTGAAGGGGTCCTGCCAAGCTCATTCCTGGAAGCTAACATTACCTTAATTCTAAAACTAGACAAGGACTCAACTAAAAAACAGGCCACTCTTTTTAGTGAACATGTATGTAAAACTTCTCAATAAGATACCAGCAAACAGAATGCAACAAATCATTAAAAAGATCTAACATCCATGACTGAGAAACTTCATCCCAAGGATGCAAGGATGGTTCAACATAGGCAATCGAAGCACACAAATAGGTGTTTAATATTAGGAGCTATCAGCAAAATGCAAAAATCAAAGTCACAATGAAATTCCACTTTACACCTAGTAGACTCACTGTAATAAAAATAACAGGTGTTAGATAATAATAGGTGGAAATATCATACATTATTAGTAAAAATATTAACGCTCATGTGCTTTAAAGAATACTCTGGTAGTTCCTCAAAAAATTAAATCTACAAATACTTTATGACCAACAGTTCTAGTCCTAGGTCTATGTACATGACAAATAAAAATATAGATTCACATTAAAAATGTACATGAATGTTCATAGCAGCATTATTCATAATAGTCAAAGGTACAGCAATTCAAATGTCCATCAACTAAAGAATGAATTAACATAATGCAAATTACTCAGATAATGGGCTATCACCCAGCTATAACAAGTAGCAGAGTACCCGAGATAAGCTATGAGATAAAACTTGAAAATAAGTTGAAGAAGTCAAACATAAAAGACCCTGTATAATGGGTGTATTTATGTGACATATATAGAATCTGCAAATTTCAAATACAGAAAGAAGATTAATAGTTGCTAAGATTGGGGGCAACTTTTTAGAGACAAGTGCTGAAGCTGCAACTCAAAACCCACTTGTTTATCACAAGTGCTAACTGTGCAGTTAAACCTGAGGTTTTAGTTAACACCTTAAAGTTTAAATACTGTTTTAGTTTAGAAAAACATGACTCATACATTAACATCTGTCTAAAACAACAGGGATGCTACAAGTTTACCACCACTGGTTTAGGGAATTAGCAGAAAATGGGCTGTAACTACTATTGAATACGTGAGGGTGTTTTTCAGGATGATAAAATGTTCTACAATTATTGTGGTGATGGTTGTACAACTCAGTGAATACGATGAAGATTATGGAACTGTATAGATTGTAAAGATCACTGAATCATGTGGTATATGAATGATAGTTCAATAAGATTATTACATCATTTTTAAACCTTCATTACTCTTTATTTTCTTTGGAGGTATCTAATGCAAAGACAAACTTCAATGTATCAGTAGAGTCAAAACATTCATTAAAATATTGGATTTACATAAATTATGAATAAACTGAGAATAATCAGCCACTAACACGACTTATATACTTTTTATTTTTTTTTTTTGTCTTTTTGAGACAGGGTCTCTCTATGCAGTTCAGGCTGGCCTTGAATTCACTTTGTAGCCCAGATTGGTCTCAAACTCACAATGATCCTCCTGTCTCAGCCTCCCGAGTGCTGGGATTATGCTGGGATTACAGGTGTGAGCCACCACACCCAGTTTGGGGTTTTTTGTTTTTATTTTGTTTTGTTTTGCTTTTTGAAACAGGGTCTGACTATGCTTGGGCTCACTCTGTAGCCCAGGCTGGTCTTGAATTTACAAAGGATTCTCCTACCATACCCTCCCAAGTACTGGGATTGCAGGACTATGACACCATACCCGGCTTATTTAACAATACTTTAAATTGCATATTTTATCAATACTTTAAATTGCATATTTTATCAATTTATGGAGGTATTCCACTTATAGAAAATATTATCAAAAAACATAATTGGTTACACAGTTGTCTGATAAAGACAAAGTAATAAATCATGAAAATTCAAATCTGAGTTTTAAGCAGAAACAATCTGCCAAAACCTGTCAAAAATAATGTAAGCCACAACTGAGTGGAGGACCATCTTCAAAGCATGATAAGGTGTGGGGTTACCAGGGATTGAGCTCATGACCCTGTGCTTGCCAGGCAGGGGCTGTGCCACTGAGCTATATCCCTGGCCCCTAAATTATTACAATTTTAAAAACTAAAATTTTCTAGTCATTGCCCTAAAGCTTACAGCATTTATTTACAGTTAATTAAAATTACTTTCAAAAAATATTACACTGTATTCCTTTCACAGGAAAATATAGGAAATCTTATTATAGTATTCCAAATCTTCCCCTTCCATACTTCATATTTCTGGCATTCATTTCATCAATAAATATAATGCACTACTTCTTTTTTTGTTTTGTTTTGTTTTGTTTTTGTCTTTTTGAGACAGGGTCTCCGGATGCAGTTCAGACTGGCCTTGAGCTCACTTTGTAGCCCAGGCTGGTCTCGAAGTCACAACGATCCTCCTGCCTCAGCCTCCTGCCTCCTGCCTGTAATCATGCTGGGATAACAGGTGTGAGCCACCACACCCGACCTCTGTTTTTTTTTTTAAGAGAAAAAGGATAAAAATAGCATTAAAACAGTTTCAAAACAGGTTAGTAGGACAGTCAAGAATAAGGAAAAAAAGATTTTAATTTACTTTCACTTAATTTCTCTTCTAATGCTCTTCCTTTCTTTATGGAGATCCATGTTTCTGAGCTATTTCTGGCAAACAAGTAATATTTCTTATAAGCAACAGATCCAATAATGTTTCTCCAAGAAAATTTTTATTTCTCCACATTTGAAAAATACACATAGAATTTTAGTTTGGTGCTTTCTGTCAACACATTACCATTCACTCTACTCTTCTTGTTTGCATATTTGTGAAGAAAGTCTGGTGCAATTTTCATTTTCTTGTACAAGAAAGTTGGTGCTCCCCACCCGCTAACAGTGGCTTACTTTAACATATTCTATTATCTTTGCTTTCCTGCAGTTTGAGTTGATATCGCTAGGTGTAGTTTTTTTGTTTTTGGTACCAGGGATCAAACCCAGGACCTTGCCAGGCAGGCACTTATGCTGCTGAGCTAAACTCCAGCCCTGGATTTTTTTTTAGTACACATGTTAATCTTGTTTGATGTTCTCTACGTTAATTAGATCTGGACTTGAGTCTATTATTGATTTTAGAAAATTCTCAGTCATTATTATTCCAAATATATCTTTTGCTTTTCTTCTGATAAAATGACCAATGATATTCTTTGGTTACAGTGTTTTGATTTCTAACATCTCCTTTATTAACTCTTTACTGGAATTTTAAATCTTTATGCTTACACAACCCCATCTATTCTTGTACACTATCAGCTTTTTTCACTAGCACCTTGACCACGTTACTCATAATTATTTCAAATTCCCAACCTAATATAACCCCAAAAAGCTCTGCTACTTGTAGCGAGGAGTTAGGCTGCAGTGTGTACAGCTGCTGGAGATAGAGGGTTACTGGTTAAAATCCCTTCAAAACACCTTTTGTTTCTTGTTGGTTTTGGAAACTATTTAAAAAGAACACATAACTGCCTTATAATTCTTTCAAATGTAATCCTGTTATATAGGAGACTGAAGCGAGGGTGGGGAAGAAAAGTGTCTTCTATAGTTCTGGGACTACATTTCAATCTTTAAGAGTCCTGAGCCTGTGAGCTGTGACCTTCAGAAGCACTTCTCCCCTTGCAAAAAGGGGTAATGGGGAAGCTGAGCCCGGTGGCCCACACCGGTAATCCCACCCCTGAAGAGCCTCAGGCAGGAGGAGCACAGCAAATACAAAGCCAGCCTGGACTACACAGCAAGTCTGTCTCTGGAAGAAAAAGACCACAACAAAACAAAACACAGTGAAAACCAGGAAAGCTAGAGAGGACTGGAGCTGACTAAACCCTTTCCCCAAATTGGTTAAGATCTAGTAGGTTCCCATGTGGGCCAGGATGCTCTGGCACATTTTTAAATAGTTGTTGCTACTGCCCTGCTAGAAGCTTGAAGGCATTTTTTTCCTCCAACCAGAGAACCTGGATGAGCTTGGGGTAGGTGGATGGATGGGTGACTCGTGAAAAGGTGGGAGTCATCCTAATACTAGGCACCACGAGAGAGATTTTTACTCTCAAATAATCCACATTTTGCTTCCAGAAATACGTCAGGGTTTTAAGTTTTCCTTTCTGGCTCCATTGGTTTCTATTCTAGAGAAGCTAGGATTCTCTGTGTTTATCCTTCTAATTTTCAGAGCACCTATTCATCCTGTGACTTGAATTCTGTGATGAAAATAGTTGCTGACTTTGGGTCTATCCAATTTTTTCTCATGAAGACAGGAGTAACAACTTGTTAATTTCTTTACAAGTCTAAATTGAATTGGGAATTCCTCTGTTCTGCTATGTCCCATCCTTCTTTGAATATTCTTATTTTCTGGAATAAGAGGTTTTAGGGTCCTGTACTTTCTCTGCCCTAGCTATGCCATCAGTGATGAAGGGCATCTTCCTTTCAGACAATGTTTAAAAATCTGGGTGCTAAGTATGTTCACTGTTATGACCTGTAAGCTCACAGAAATAGGAAAATGTATTTACATAAACATACAGGTAAAGAACAACATGAATAAGAGACCACCCAAGCAGGCTTAGGTAAAGGAGATGTGGCACAAGATTTATTGCATCTGGGTGCAGGCAGACTGAGGGTGAGAGGGCCATTGGGTCCCTAACAAAGGAAAGCAGGGATTTTTATAGGGCCCGGGAAGGAGCAAAGGTAGGGTGGTCATGTGAGGGTGTCTGAGCAAACACCCGAGGTCAGAGTTCTGACTAGCAGATATATAGATGTTATAGGTTCTCTAGCACAAGGACTCCTGCTCTTATCTCATCTTTACAACATCCTATCCTATTTGAGGACAACAGGACCCTTTTGTGGTTGCTGGGAGCTGCAGTGTGCTGACAACAGTGTTTCCTGGGAAAGCCATGCCCAGGTTAAGCCTAACAATACAGACATCCATGTTTGTTTTTCTATCCTCTATACCTATAAAAAATTGAGTTGAAATATCTTGTCTTCCAATTCCAACCCAGCACCCCAGAAATACTCTGGTTGTCCCGATTCCTGTATGTTTCTTTGCCCCATAGTGAGAAACCCGGCTCCCATTATCGTAAATATATGTCATCTTCCCCAGGCCTTTTTGTTTTTGAGACAAGGTCTTCTAAGTTGCCCGGGCAGGCCTCAAACTTAAGATCATCCTGTCTCACCCTCCCAAAATACTGGGATAACAGATTATACCACCATGTCTAGCTTCATGGTATCTTTTGATGAACAAAAGTTTCCTAATTTTGACAATGTCACTTTCATTTTTTAATAGTTTATTTTTCTTAAGCGCTTAAAAAAAAAATCACTGCTTCCACCTTCTGTCCTACCCACTTACATAGACATACTCCTTTGTAGGAATTTTTTTCCTAGATTTAGTTTAAATTTGAACATTTAGATATCTATGATACATATCTAACTTTTGTAACGGGGATAAAGAATTAAAATAGCTAGGAGTTTCAGAACTACCCATGTCAGACATTGAATTGCTTCTGTTCCCTTAAAAAAAAAAGTTATTTATGTGAGGACCTAGTAGTGAGTTTTCTCTTCCATTCATCTACTTGTCTATTATTACACTAAATCTGTAGGGTCTTCATTACTACTTTTCCTTAATAAGTTTGAAACCAAGCACTTCAAATCCAACTTTGCTATTACAGTGGTACCTTGACTCATGAACTCAATTCTCTCCATGATTCTGGCTACAAACCCAACTGGATGAGAACCAAATCACATTCCCCCATGAGGTCAACAATGAGCCTAACCATTGAATGTAATTGTTTTTGTCCAACTTGGTTTGGGACCAGAATCACAGAAAGAATCTGGTCTTCTTTAGCAATGCTATATAGGTTAGCAAGGCTATATAGTTTTGCAGTGTAAACAACCTGTTTATTCTTTTTAGGCTCTTCCATGCTACCATGTTTTTTTTTTAATTGCATGTTTTAAAATTAGCTACTGCATAACAAATAAAATTATGTTTCTGAATAATAGTATCGCCTCCTATAAGCTTGCTAAATTCATTTATTAGAACTTTTAGGACTTTTTAAAAAGGATTTCTTAGAGTTCTTATGTAATGATCATCTTGTCTTAAAATGAACAATTTCACTGTTCCCTTTTTAATCTGTATGCTTTTTTTGCTATCATACTGCAAACACTGATACATCCAACATGATGTGAAAGAAAGGTAGTAGGAATAAGGACCATAATCTTTGCAAGGAAAGAATTTTTCATCTTTCCCATTTTTTGCCCATTTTCCTAAATCATTAGTGGAGAACCTATGCCACAGTGTTGTTTTTCTTCAGAGACAAAAGATGTTAATCCTTAAATTGTTTTTTCTAAACTAAAATCTCAGGATTCAGGTTTGCTTGCAGCTGACACTCTTGAGATAAGTAAACAGACTTGTGGTTGCAATTTGGGCATGGAGTCTCTAAAAGGCTCAACATCACTATCCACATCATTACTTTTGGACCTGTTTCTTTATACTTTGGATCTGATTTGTTCATTTCTTAATTTCCTGAAGTAAAAGCATAGAAAAAACGGTTCTGAAACCATTTCTTTTCCAATGTAGGCTTTTAATTGCACATGTCCCTCTATTATTTAGCTATGGCATATAAACTGATTTATGTCATTATCATTTAGTTCAGAATGTGTTTTAATTTTCCTGGATCCACAGGTTATTTAAGACTTCTGTTTAATTTCTAAATATTTGAATAGACATCTGTGTCTGATTTTTATTTCACTGTGGTTATGAACTATATCTTGTGTGGTTCTCAATCCTTTTACCACTTTGTAACGAAGCTTATTTTATGATCAGTGTATAGTTTATCACAGCAAATGTGTCATCTGACCTTGAAACAACACATTAAGTGCACAGCTCTAAATATCAGTTTGATTCAGCTGGTTGATGGTGTTGTTCCAAGTGCTGCATATTCTTACCAACTTCCTATTTAGGCATTTTAGTAAATAGGAGGTATTAAAGTCTCCGACCCAGAACACTATTGTATACTTCTCCCTTCACTTCTCCCTTTGTTTCTTTCGATGTCAGTTTTTCATCAAATATTTTGAAGCTCTTTTATGTTTTCTTGACAATTTAAACTTTAATCTTGTTGAAATATTCCTCTTTACTTTTGATGGCTCTTATAATGATGTGTGTTCTGCCATATATACTCTACTTTTCTTGTACTTTTTCCTTGCATGACATATTATTTCCTCAGTTTCACTTTTAATTTGTATCATTATTTTTTACATGGTTGTCATATGGAGCAAATTGTGTGCTTTCCTTTCAAAGTTTCAATAATTAGTTCACTTAAACCCATTGTAACTACTGATGTGGTTGGGCTTATAGACACATCTTGATACAGTAATTTTCTACTTCTCCTATTTATTCTTTGCTCATATTTTTTCCTTAGCTGTTTTTCTTTTGGTCTGAAAAATTTTTAGACTCAATTTTAAATTTATTCTATAAGTTGTCTTTTTAACTACGCTTCTTTTAGTAGCTGCTGTAAAAATACAGTCTACTTCTATTCTTACCTTCTGTGTTTTTACCCTCATAAATCTTACTTCCATGTAATATAAGCTATGTAATGGACTGACATTATTTTTCCTTTAAAGAATTTTCTTAAAGAAATGAAGAAGAAAAAATAAGTACTTTACATGCATTTATATACTTACACTTCTGGAGTTCTTCATTACTTTGTGGACTCTCAGTTTCTATGTACTGTACTGTAGTATCTATTTCCATTATGCTGAAGAGCATCCTTAACATTTTTCATCATTCAGGTCTGCCTGTAATGAACTCTTGTACTTTTGTCCAAAAAATATCTTTATTTTTTTTCTTTCACCCAGTGCCATGGCTCAATCTCAGGGGCTTGTTTGCATGAAGCTAGTGCTGTATCCCTCAGTCTTATGACTGTAGAACTCTAGGTTTCTTTTTCTCTTTCAGAAATGGCTTGTTTTACTTCTGATGAAAAATCATTAGCAATTTTTATGATTACTGCTTTGTGTGTAGTAGGAGAGATTTTTCTGGGCTTTAAAATCTTTATCATTGGTACCTGCCCTTGACCCTTTGGACCCTAAACCTCCCCATCGGAGGGGGGGCACGCCTGCCCTCCCACTCTCAGGGACCCATCTGCCACCTCCTGGCCCTAGTATTGCTATTGATCTTCAGTTGCTCCTCTTCCTCCCAGAACCTTGCACTGCAGTGGATTAACCTTGTTGGGTTGATGGGAGACTCAGTAACCCCTCATTCAAATGGAAGACCTCAACAGGCTCCCATTAGTGTGGCAGATTTACCGCTAAAATAGAGGTCTTCACTGGGTAAACAGGAGTGGTACCAAAGTCCCCTCCAGCTGTAAGACCTTGGTGAGCCTGGCAAGAATATGGGTGAGTCCTTTCTCCATACAGAGAACATCAGGTGGGTTGAAGAGAGTGCCAATAAGGCCTCCCCCAATCTGGAGAAAATTAAAAGGGCTTATGAGAAACTCAGTGGAACAGCAGAGTCCCAGCCAAGACAAACATTATAGACAAGATCTGGTGACCTGGAAAAACCTGAAGACACAGTATAACAGCGGGAACTAAGGGTTGATTTACATCTATTCTTCTAGCTACTTAGCCTAAGAGGAATATAGGACTCACCCAACAGGCCTTGGAGGAGGACTTCAGATGACTGGCCCTCCTCTTCATTGTGGTACTCAGCAACTGGACAAACATCAACCACACAGTAGGACCCTAAGATACGCACTACCAACAGTTGAGAGTAGTGGGACTGAAAGACCAAATATTAGCCCAAAAGGAGAAAATGACAAAATGAAAAACAAAATGCAATCTCCAGTATGTAGGAGCAAGTCCATCAGGAGCAAGTACAAGAGACACTAAAAGAAGATTTTAAAAGTCATATACCTGAAATTTCTGAAAAGATAGCAAGTGAAATAGAGAAACAAATCCATGCGGCTACAGAGGAAATCAAATTAGAAATAGTTTCTCACATAAAGACAGAAACGACAACCTTAATAAAGGAGTTGCTCAGCATAGCTAGAGAAGACATAGACAAAAAAGTACAGGAGCATGGGAAACTGAATGAATGAACAATATAGAAAACAAATAGAATGCATGAAACAAATTACAAGAGATATTCAAAACATAAAAAATTCTATTGAAAGCTAACGGAACTGTTTAAATGAAGTTGAGGAAAACAGTTCAGACCTTGAGGACAGAATTACAGCTAGCAATCATGACAAGCTAAAACTTTTTTTTTTTTTTTTTTTTTTGTACCTGGAGTCAAACTCAGGACATCATGCTTATCAGGCAGGCACTTATGCCGTTAAGCTAAATCCCCAACCCCAAGAATAAAACTTTTAAAAACAACAAGGCCGCATGAAGTGACAATTCAACAGCTTCAAGATGATGCCAAGAGAAACAATGTAAGACTAATAGGCATCAATGAAGATGTAGGAGTCAACATGAATTACATTGGGAAACTATTTACAGAAGTTGATAGCAGAAAATTTACAAACATGGAGAAGAATCTGATATGCAGCTAAGTGAGGCATTTAAAACACCAAACAGTCACAATCAACATAAATCTATACCCAGACATATACTAGTTAAGATCCCAGATATACAGCATAAAAATACTAAAAGCTGTTAGAGAAAAGACATGACAAACCTATCCAGGAAAGCCGATTAGATTCACAGCAGACTTTTCAGCACAAACCCTCAAGTTAAGATGAGCCTAGAGTAAAATATTTCAAGCCCTGAAAGAAAACAACTTTCAACTCAGATTGATGTACCCTGAAAAACTTTCTTTGAAATTTAATGGAGAAATTAGCTACTTCCATGTCAAAGAACAGCTGAAGAAATTCATGATCACCAAACCAACCCTAGAAAGAGTACTAGAAGGACATACTAGATAGAGATAAAAATGACTACAATTTCCAGAACAGCAACAGAAAGAAATCACCAGACAGGGCAAGCAATTAAACAAGGGGAAAAATCAGAAAACCAACACCAGGAAAATAACATGACAAAGTTGAGCCAGTACATATCAGTTACATCCATCAATGTAAATGGCCTCAATTTACCTACTAAAGAAATAGATTGACAGAATGGATCAAGAAACAGGATTCCCACAATGTGCTATATACAACAAACACATCTGACTCAAAAAAAGAAACTCATAGATTAAAAGTCAAAGGATACAAAACAATATTCCAGGCAACAGGAACCCAGAAAAAAGCAGGGATGCCATTCTGTTTGCAGACAATGTAAATGTCAAACCAAAAACGATCAAAAGAGATAAAGAAGATCACTACATACCTGTTAGTAGAAAAATTCAAGAGGAAGAACTAACAATTATAAATATATATGCACCAAATACAGGAGCACCCAACTATCTAAGACAAATACTAATTGACATGAAAAACCAAATACACAAGAACACAATTGTAATAGGGATCTTAATCCCTGATTGTCACAAAGAGACAGATCAACTAGACAAAGTCAGCAAAGAAATAATAGAAATGAATCATAACTGTGAGCAAATGGACTTAGTAGATGTTTACAGAGTGTTCCACCACCCAAACACATCAGAATACACATTCTTCTCAGCTGTACATAGGAAATTCTCCAAAACAAACCATAAAATATTCTTAAGTAAATGTAAAGGGACTGAAATTATCTCATGCATACTATCAGACCATAGTGCCCTGAAATTGGAAATTAATGGTAAAAGAAATTGCAAAACCTGCACAAATACATGGAAATTAAATAACAACCTTCTGAACAACAAGTGAGTTACAGGTGAAATTAAAGAACAAATTAAGCAATATCTACAATTCAATAAAAATGCAGATACAACACACCAAAATGTGTAGGGCTCAATGAAAGCAGTCCTAAAAGGGAAATATATAGCAATAAATTGTGATATCAAGAAAACAGAATGAGCATAAATAAACAACCTAATGTTATACCTCAAGCTTCTAGAAAAAGAAGAGCAAGTAAAACTCAAAACTCAAAAAAGAGAGGAAATTGTAAAGATTGGAGCAGAAATTAATGCAATCGAGACTTAAAAAAAAATACAAAGAACTAATGAATCAAAGAGTTGGGTTTTTTTAGAGAATAAAAAAAACTGATAAGCCTCTAGCCAACCTTATCAAGAAAAAGAAAGAAAAACTCAAATTCACACAAAAGGACAGAAAACAGAGAAATCAGAACAAATCCCATGGAAATTCAAAAAGATCATGAATAAATACTTTGAAAATCTTTATTCACATAGGGTGGAAAACACAGAGGAAATAGACAGATTTCTAGAAACATATGGATTACCAAATCTGATTCAAGAAGATATAACAATTTTGAATAACCCAATATTAGTCACTGAAATTGACAACACGATTAAAAACTTACCAACAAAGAAAAGCCCAGGTCTGATGGATTCATGGCTGAATTCTACAAGAAATTTAGAGAAGATTTAACACCAATACTCCTCCAAGTCTTCAATGGAATTGAAACGGAAGCAATCCTCCCCAACTCATTCCTGGAGGCAAGTATTACTCTGATACCAAAGCCAGAGAAAGACCCAACCAACAAGGTGAACTATAGGCCAATCTCACTAATGAACATTGATGCAAAGATTCTCAATAAAATACTGGCAAATAGAATGTAGCAAATCATCAAGATTATACATCACGACCAAGTGGGATTTATACTAGGAATGCAAGAATGGTTTAACATACACAAATCAATAAATGTAATACACCACATCAACAGAGTCAAAAACAAAAATCACATGATCATCTCAATAAATGCAAAAAAACCTTCTTATAAAGTGCAACACTTATTCATGATAAAAACTCTACAGAAACTTGGAATAGATAGTATCTACCTCAATCTAATAAAGGCCACCTATGACAAAGCAGTAGCCAACATTATACTAAATGGACAAAAAATGAAAGCTTTCACTCTAAAATCAGAAACAAGACAAGGATGTCCACTATCACCATTCCTATTCAATATATTTCTGGAAATATTTGCCATAGCAATCAGACAAGAGAGAGAAATAAAAGGAATAAAGATAGGAAAGGAAGAAGTTAAATTATCACTATTTGTAGATGACATTGATACTCTGCATAGAGGACCCCAAAAACTCCATCAAAAAATACCAGAGGTAATAAACAAATTCAGCAGTGTAGCTAGATACAAAGTCGACACTCAAAAATCAATAGCATTCCTGTACACAAAAAACTTACTGAGAGAGAAATTATGGAAATATCACCTTTCACAATAGTATCTAACAAAATGAAATATTAAGGAATCAACCTAACCAAGAATGTAAAATACCTATATGCTGAAAATTATACTATGCTAAAAAAAGGAAATTGAAAAGGATATTAGAAAATGGAAGGACATTCCTTGCTCTTGGTTAGGAAGAACCAACACTGTGAAAATGACCATACTCCCAAAACTGTTATACAGATTTAATGCAATCCCAATCAAAATACCATTGACATATCTTACAGATCTAGAGAAAACATTCCTAAAATTCATTTGGAAACAAAAGAAACCTAGAATAACAAAGGCAATTCTGGGCAACAAAGGCAAGGCAGGAGGCATCTCAATTCCTGACTTGAAATTATACTACAAAGCTACAGTGATAAAATCAGCATGATACTGGCAAAGAAATAGACCGGAGGATCAATGGAACAGATTAGAAGGTGGAAACACAACTATAACCACCTTATATATTTAACTAAGGGGTTAAACGTTCACTAGGAAAAGGATAGCCTCTTTAATAAATGTGTTGGAAAAATTGGCTTTCCACATGCAGAAGACTGAAATTAGACCCATGTCTCTATCACCACACACTAAAGTCCAAATGGTCAATGATATAAATATTAAAACAGAAACACAAAATTTACTGGAAGACAAAGTACGTAGAAATCTTGGAGACATAGGGATAGGCAAAGAGTTCATGAACAAAACGCAAACCAGATGAGAAGTATTTCAAAGAATTAACAACTGGAATCTCATCTTATGAAAAAGTTTTTGCACTTCAAAAGAAATCAACAACAAAATGAAATGAAAATCCACAGTATGGGGAAGAATTTTAGCGAGCAGTCCCTCAGACAAAGGACTTACATCCAGAACATACAAAGAACTGAAAAACATCAAGCCCCCAAAATCCAAAGACCATCTCCAAAAATGGGCATCTGAGATGAACACACATTTCTCAAATGAAGATACACAAATGGCAAATAAATACATGAAGAAATGTTCACCATCACTGGTCATTTGAGAAATGCAAATTGAAACAGCATTGAGATTTCATCTCACTACAGAAAGAATGACTGCCATCAAGAAATCAACTGATAACAGATGTTGGTGGGGCTGTGGGGAAAAAGGAACACTTCTCCACTGTTGGTGGGAGTGTAGACTGGTGCAGCCACTGTGAAAATCAGTATGGAGATTCCTCAAAAAACTAGGATGGGAAGTTCCATTCAATCCAGCTGTTCCCCTCCTGGGTACTTTCCTAGAAAAATTGAAAAGGTCACATCACAGCGATATATGTACAGCCATGTTTATAGCAGCACAATTTGTAATAGCTAAATCTTGGAAACAACCAAAATGCCCATCAACCACAGAATGGATGCAAAAGATGTGGTATTTTTATATAATGGAATATTACTCAGCTATAAAAATGATGATCTTAAGGCTTTTATAGGTAAATGGAGGTACCTTTACAGGTAAATGGAGGCATCTCATAAGTGAAATAAATCAGACTCTTATTTGTAAATACTGTATTGTCTCTCTAGTATAAAAAATAATAAAAAACTAAGAGTAGTAAGATCCAAAATGTATAAAAGATACTGAAATAATGAAAGGGAAAGAAAGTGCTGTAAAGCATATAACTGTATGAATGTTTAAGTGTGCAAGATAGATAGCCATACTAAGGTTTTGTTAGTTTACCAAACAGAATAGTTTGTACTGTCACTGTCTAGTTTTTATGCTTTGATTTTGTAAGTTAACAACTACTTCTAAGATAACACTATGTAATTTATCAACTAATTATTTCTTACTTTTTTTTGAAATTCTATATTATTTCTACCCTTTTTTCTGTTTTGCTTTTTTTCTCTAAATAAAAAAACTTTATCATTGGCTGTCAATAATTTGATTATGTGCCTATGTATTTATGTATGAGAGAGATCCCTGTTTAAGGGTCATACTGTTATTTACAAGTTTTATCTATCCTGTTTTCATTTAAATTATTAAACATATTTATATATAAAGTCCTTTTAAGTGAATTTCAGTATGTAAAATTTTTTTTCTAGAAGAAGCTTTTGCTTGTTTTTTGGGGGGATTTTTTAGTGCTAGGGATTTAACCTAGGGTTTGCATGTGCCAAGTGCATGCTCTATCACTGAGCTACATTCTACACCCATCTGGAATGGACAAATTTTTCTCTGGTTATAAATTACATTTTCCTGTCAGGGGTGGTGGTGCATGCCTGTAATCTCAGCACTAATTAATTAATTAATTTCTTGCTTCCCTACCCATCTAGTAATATTTTTTTCTATCCAGTAATTTTTAAGTGGATGCTGGATATTTTGGATACTTTCATCAATTTTATTATCAACTTTTCAAGAGGGGTAAGTTTTGTTTCAGGAGATAATTTAGCCATAGGTCAACCAATTTTCTCAGCCTTGTTGGGCTTTTACTGAATGCCTTGGTATTCAAAAAGATCTGAAGAAACAAAATTTTTATAGATTTCTGCAAATTCAGCTAGTTGTTCTTTGCCCAGCTTAGAGAATCTCGACTTGTGCACACACAGCTTTGCATTCAGCTAAAGGTCTTAAATATTCCAAACCAAACTGAGTACCATAATCATCCATGGTCCAGTTCCTTTGTGAAGTATCAGCAAACAGAATAAACAAAGATAACCAACCTCAATGTCTAAGGTGTACAGGCCTTCAAAACTCTGTAAAGATTAGAAGATACTGCCTCAAAAATAGACTCACAATACCAGAGATCAGTGGAGAAAAAATGAAATATGTAGTGCTAAGCCAAATATCTAGTTGGGAAAAAACTAAATCATACTGGCTAAGAAACCAAACTACATGGACTGAAACTTATCAAGTGATAGTTTTAAAGCATCAATTTAAAAGAGGATTTTTAAAAGAGGCATAAAGAGCATAACCCACAAAAAAACTATGACTTTTTAAAAATTAATGGTCATAAGTGTAAAAGGTAAACAAAGAGATGTTTCCAATGCATTTAATTTTTTAAAAATCAGCATCTAGAATATTTACAGAGCTCTAAAAACCAGTAAGATAATAACCCAACAGAAAAAATAAACAAAGAATATGATGGGGCCATTTCTACCATAATGGAAAGAAGAATTACCAGTGACATGTGTAAACAGATCAGTCTCACTGCTTACTGAGGACATGTGAACTAAAGTCATGAAACTTTTGTTTGTTTGTTTGGTACCTGGGATTGACCTCACAACCTTGCGCTTGCCAAGCAGGCACTAACACTGCTGAGCTAAACCCCTGGCAAATCATGAAACTTTTAACTGTAAAAATTTTGCAACTTGGTAGTATCAAATGTTTGTAAGGAACCACTGAAATCAGAGCTCTCATTTTGCTGACAAAAGTATAATTTCTTATGAGCAGTTTAGTACTATCAAATATAGTTAAAATATGTACATCGGGGCTCCAGAATTACATTGCAAGGCATATACTCCACAGATACATACAAGTATATTCACAGTAGCAATATCTTCTAATAGAAATATGCAAAGGTAGGCAACAAAATAGAGGTCTACCAATTAAGAGAATGGATTAATAAATCACAGGAAAATTGTGCTCAGTAAGTAAGCACTGGAAGCTTTCCCCAACTGCCCATTTTACGTACGAGATTCAGAGTGCTTGAAGTTACATTGTTAGCTGGACATCGTGGCTAATTCCAGCACTTAGGAGGCTGAGGCAGAAGGATCACCACAAGCCGGAGGCCAACCTGGTCTACATAGTAAGTTCAAGGCTAGTCTGAACTACATAGCGAGACCCTGTCTCCATCGCACTCCCCTCCAAAAAGGTTACCTTGTTAACTAGGTAAGAGTCCAAAAGACCGTACAGTTCTTAAGTCTGCTGTTTACTCCAAGGCATCACTTCAAATAAGCTTAAAAACAATTCTGGGACATATTTTTATCAAATAAAATTAGTGATTTTTAAAGAAGTACTATATTTCTAACACAGATGCATTAAGTTCAAAAATCACCTTTATCATGAATTAATAACAAGAAAGGAAAAACCACACTAAAAGTCTACTGAATCAAATGCAAACATTTTAAAATCTAAGAATATCTGTTCAGTTAATGACATTTCATCCATAACCTATACTCTTCTGCAATCCTTACTTCTGCTGATGGTGATTCTAAATCTAGGAATTTTTCAAATAATGAATGTCTCTTGAGCACTCACCCTGTAGCTTCCATCTTACATGAAAATAATTCATATGGTCACCAATTTCTCCTGGTTAATCTTATAAACTGCCAAGAATACACTCCTAATTCTAACATTTCTAAACAACTCTCAGCTAAGTCTCAAGTCTGTCAAATTATACATTTCTAATCCTCTACTGAGAAAATACAACATAAAAGACAGTTCTTCAACCCAAATTTTTAAGTGCTACCCAAACCATAGCCAATTTAGTTATTCTGAGCTAAGGATGAGAATTCTTCTGTACTACCAAATTCTCCCTATAATGCAAATCTATGGTGGCACCATTCAAGGTACCCTTAGTCAGCGCTGTAAGACTGAAGGCCCAAAAGTAGGAGAGCCCTGAAGATGAAACTGTCATTTGGTTATAATATCCCACTATGTCTACCACAACCACTCCCCATAGGTACTAAGTCTCTAAGCACAATCTAGATGAATTCCCTGAAGTTTAACTAACTGGATAAATTTGATGTGTTCAGGGGTTATGAAGAAATCTATGGCTCTATTATATCTTACTCAAGCTTCACTGAAGTTTCCTTATACTTTCTAATAAGTTTCCAGAGTTTTTAGATTTTCCAAAACAACACCTGTCTCACAAGTGCACCGTGAAATATAAAGTGCACCTGTGAAATGCTGATTATCAAAAGATGCTAGGGCCAGGGTTGTAGCTCAACGGCACAGTGCCTGCTTGGCAAGTGCAAGGTCCTGAGTTCAATTCCTGGTACTAAATCAAGGGTGACAGTATAGACTTTGAGCCAAACTACTAAATGTTCCAGAAGACCAGCCTTATGACCAAGAATTTAGTCTAGAGTAACATCAATAAGTAGATGAGACCAAATGATTTATACTATTTAATTTATAAATCATAACCCTGGACTTAAGAGTTTATAGCTATAAAATGCAAATTATTCTCAAAGAAATAAACTAGAAATTTAAAATGTGACCAAAACAGGGAATAGAATTTTATAATAAAAACTTCATGACTGCCAGCAAGGACAGTGATCTGATTATTAACATCCATGGCAAAGGCAGTTATTTAGAATTTGGTTTCATTTTTAGGTTTTACTTCTGAAAAGTCCTATGAACTGTTTTCATCTAAAATGCTTTTAATACAGCTAAGGACTTACAAGTCATTAAGCAAGCTTCTCCTAACTCAAAGTTTAATGAAATTAAGAAGAGTTTGAAAGGAAAAAAAAATAAATCCCAGGGTTATAATCTCATCTACTCATTTTGCTTCTTTTCCATGAGAAATATTTATAAATTAGGATAATATTTAAGGTTTGCTTTATTCAACTGGCATATAACTTAATACTTTTCATTATACTTTTTCTCTATATAGTGCTCCAAGTGACAGATTTATGAGGCCATGATTGTAACTCAAAGAATCAAGTAACTATCTTTTATTATTTATTTTATTACCATTAAGAAATTAGCTGATAAAAAGATGGAAATGGAAAAAAAGAGAACACTGCAAACTGCCTTGAGAGGGAAGGAAAATGGAAGCTTTAAGGTTAAGACAGCCTATGCGACAAAAAAGTATTAACCAGAATGCAAGTGTGACTGTTAAGGTAAGGAAATTGGCTGAATTAAGAAACAGCTAGCAGACTAGTGAATTACCCTGAGTCACAAAGGCTTAACACTGGGTACTATATATGGCTCCTGGCCTCTTCCTCTCTGGCTCTATTAATAATTATGTTAATGAAAATTAGGAGCATCTCAGGCAAACAGTGCTGCATGGTTACTTTATACAGATTCCTAAATAACAGGGGCTCTCTACTTTTGCTTGCTTAGATTCCTTCCTTTCAATGGGAATCTCCTCCTGTAAAGCAGAAGGCGGATCTAGTTTTTGATACTCAGAAGTGGTTGCAGCATTTTAAAGAGAGAGACACGGGCCAGGGATACAGCTCAGAGGCACAGAGCCTGCCTGGCAAGCGTGAGGTTCTCCTGAGTTTGATTCCCAGTATAAAAAGAAAGAAAAGAAAGGAAAAGAAGGAAAGAAAGAGAAAGATGTATTAAAAATAAATCTTTTTATAGTAGCAGACTTGAAGGATGAATAACTTCATGCAAATCTGTGTAAGATTTCTCTTTACTATAACAAATTAATGATTATGAAGACAGAACTACATTATTACTAACTTTGCAAGTACATTTACACTCAGATGGTATTTTCTACACTTGAGTTGAATTTTTATATTAAAAAACAAAGTTAATTTTCAACTATACTTACATCCCAAAGCATATTACTCTTTTATTTTTGAGACCAGGGATTAAACTCATGACCTTGCACTTGCCAGACAGGCGCTTATGCCACTGAGCTAAATCCCCGGCCTCTTTTATTTTAATATTTGTGAAGAGAAGAAATCTGTTTATTACAAAAACAAACAAACAAACAAACAAACACTTCATGGTTTGCAAAAGACCATCATGCATGAGTGGCTGGAATACTTGGCCTTTAGCCTCTTGCCAACTACCACACCACATGTATTCTGAAAGAACAGCAAACTCAGGTGCCCTTGTGTGAGCTATTTCAAGTCTATCTTTCAAATGCTTGCTATTAGTAAATGCACAATCATACTAATAATAACCAGAAATAATTAAGAGACAACAATCTTATACAAGACTTAAAGACAACTTTATATATTTAATTAGAAACTTGCAAATCTTTTCTGTAACAGGACAAAAACAATGTTTCAGGCTTTATCAGTCTCTGTTTCAACTAGTCACCTTAAAGCACGAAAGCAGTCACTGATAATAATATAATGAATAAGGAAGAATTATCACCCAATAAAATTTTATTAACAAAAACAAGGCTGGGGTGTAGCTCCATGGCAGAGTGTGTGCCTAGCATGTGCAAGGCCCTGGGTTTCCTGACTCTTCTTCTAGAGTACAAGCTTCTCTGTATCCCTCTGTCAACCTTTATAAACAAATCATAACTTAATAGTCAAATAATTTAAGATGTTTGTGCTACATTGGCATAAACATCATTTACTGAATATTTAGACTCTAAACTCCTGTAACAAAATAGGTTATGTTTCACAATGTCCTATATTTAAAATATTTTAATTGTATTATTAGTTACAAAGCATTGTCATATCTGTATTGAACTCTGCTTATCTAAGACTAATTCTAATTTTCTGGCTCTCTGGGACGAGTCACATGAATAACCAACCTGACTACCTAATACTGTGTCAGGACAGAGCTGAAAGGTCATGTTAAGGCCAGAGTTAATAATACTCTTGTAGGTGAGATTCAAAGGCAAATGGAAAGAACCTTGTGGATAAAATTTGTATGCAGAGAAAAGGATGCAAGAAGTGAGACCTATTTGTACATGCAATAAAGACCTGAGACCTTTTTGTCCTTTGGTACTGGTGATCAAACTCACAACCTCGCACTTGCCAGGCAGGCACTTATACCACTGAGCTAAATCCCTGGCTAACCTGAGACATTTCTGAACTGTAGTAATAAAGCTTTTTTCAGAGTTTTGGAAAATGATTTTGTTCTTTGCAACCAAGTAATTCCTGACTAGGAAACAAAACATGAAAAAAAATTTTGAGACAAGGCTTTTACTATGTAGTCCAGACTGGACCTTGAACTTGCAAAAATCCTCCTGCTTCAGCTTCCAGAGTGCTGGGATTACATGCATGTGCAACCATGCCAGGCAGAACATGAAATACTTCTGAAAGGACTTAATGTTTGAGCTGAATCTTTAAAAAAAAAACAAAAACCAGTAGATAAGGGCTTCTAGTCTAGATGCAGTAATAGGGAATGGATTTACCCTCTGCTTGAAACTACAAATTTATAAAAATACATTAAACAATTTTTTAGACAATAATTTTGTACAGAGGATGCATGTACTACAGTAATCTCTGAGAGAATGGAAGTAAAATAAGGCCTTTTCCAACACCTTCCTGCTTTGAGTTTCCAGGAAGCAGTGGAAGAAAAAAAACTCAGTAAAACTGACAAGATTTCTAAATTAGGGAAACAAAGTTGGAAGGCCAAGCTTGTCAGAATTTACCAGAGAGGAGAACTGCACACACAGTGTGACATGATCTGCAAAAGGTCTCCCTCAAGTCTTTACTGAAAATATCATTACAGACTTGTAAAAAATCTACCCAAAGCAAGAAAAGCAGCAACTAAAAGTGAAGCTGAGCACTGAGACCAGATTTTATGTCTCACTCCCTAAGCATGGTGGATTGAAAACTGGTGGTCAACTTCACATCACCTGACCTGAATCAGTGTGTTGCTGAGTAGGGGGCCCATCTGAGGATTGCTGCCAGCATAAAAGAGCCCTAGAGAGGAAGAAAGGGTGTTGTATGGTGCTGCTGGTTCTCCTGTTGCCATGGGTTCTCATGGAGGACCTTGCTGAGCTTCTTTCCTTTAAATGAACTTGGCTGTTCTCATCACTGGAGGAGCGCAGGACCCTATGGTTGCTGAGAATGGCTGAGGTTCACTTTGGGGGAACTCTGATCCTTACTTTGAGCATTGCTTCCTGACTCCAGAGGGGAAGATGGTGTGCTGTTCAATCTCCAGGAGAAGCTGGTCACAATGGCTTCCTAATATGAGCTTCGCTATTCTCATTGTTGGAGGAGCTTAGGACCTCACTGTCACTGAGGATGGCTGTGGTAGTTTTGGGGGCAGCTTTGGTTCTCTTTAAGCATTGTTTCCTGGTTCCAGCGCAGAACCCTGAATCTACTGGCACAGACTTTCTAGCCTTCACTGTTGACCTCCCCAGCACAGAACCATAAAAACAGACCTGCATGAGTCACTGTTGTGGGCTCTAGGTCTCCATTTGGACTTGTGGGGGGCACTGTCATGAGCTTTAGGTCTTCAGCTGGATTCAAGCAGGATAGTGCCATGGGATCCAGGCCTTCAGTTGGATTCTTTAGGTCTTTAGTGTGTCGACAGATTTCCTGTGCTTTCTTTGTATTTGACTCCTTGGGTGACCATCATAAATAATACTATAAATTACGTGTCCTGTATTACCTTGTTTTCCTTACAAACTCTGACTACAACACTAAGTAACCTCACCTCACCTGTTTCAGATTAAGTATGTTACTGTTCATTACCACAAGTTCTGTTGATCAGCACAAGGGCCTTGGGCAGCTATCCTCCTGTCTGTCCATTGCATAATACGCTGGCCGCCCAATAGTCTGAAAATACCCATCAACGGCCCATATAAAATATTCCTCAGTCAGTTTCCCAGCAGAATGGACTTTGACACAAGTGTCTTCCACTTTCTTGGGGATCTAGCTTTTCAACTATTTGCCTTTCTTGCCTCAACACCTAACTGGGCCTGTAGTGCAGCCAGCTACTGAACTTGGGTCAGGGAACAAAATGAGTAGAGGAAATAATCTCCTCTGGTGGTGGGGATAATTTAAGTGAGAAAAAGGAAGAGGGGAGGGAGGGAGGAGAAAAAGGCAGGCAGGCAGATTTCACAAGACAGGTAGAATAATCACAGTATCTCAGTAATAGGGCAAAAGCCCTGAAGTTTACTTTGCTCCCACCTAACAAAGAATAGTAAGCCATAACATTATCAAAGTGCTTCCAAATAATTTAGCAATGTCCCAGAATACAGCTGAAGAAATTTGCAGAAATATTAATATGTACTTTATGATAGGCATATATATATAAATGTACAGGGTTTAGTACCACAGATGTTTCATTATCCATAGGGGAGGAAAAGGGTCTACAGATGAGAGGGGACTCTGTATTTAACAGCATGTACGCTTTCCTAACAGGAAAACAAGGTTAACTCTACTTCTTAGAGCTGCAACCAGTTCAAATGACATAACCAACAAAAAATACTTAGGATATAAGAGAGGACAGACTTTTTTTTTTTTAGAACGAAAATTTTATGGGAAGCACAGAGTGGGGGAAAAGCTAGTGTAGTTCAAGTGTTAAGTCTCACGATACCATAGTAAGTCAATTTTGCCACTACTATATAGTGGCAAAATTTTAATTTATTATGCCACAGGAATGTTTTATTATATGCTACACCTCCTCCTTCACAAATTGTTAGTTTGTTACAGAATTTCCTATGGGCTAAATCTTTACATTTAGTTCTAAACATTTTTAAAACTAAAGTACTACCATGTTGGAAGAAAACACAATTTAACAACAACAATGACAAAAACCAGGATTAGGAACTGTAGGAAACAAAGCTGAGTGATAATCCAAGGCCCTTATCTTTATGAATTTTATCTTCTGTGAAATTATAGTACTTTAAAACATAGATAACACAAAATTTACCATTTTAACCTTTTAGAATACACAATCCAGTAGTATTCAGTATATTCACACTGTTGTGCAACTATTATCATAAACACCTCCAGATCTTTTCCACCATCCCAGACTTCACATTCCTTAAAACAAGAAATACCCAATTCCTCCTCCATCCAATCGATCGTGACCGCCATTCTTTAAGAATCTGACCACTCTAGGTACTTCATATAGGTGAAATTCCTTCATAAGTTTTCCTAATTCTTAGTGTGTAATAAGGCACCCAGCACTGAGGAAACAAAGGCTGCAGCATACCTATATATGCCCTTAGAAAACTCCATGAGGGAAACCAAGTAAGCAAACAAAAACACTCTTATAAAAGGCGTGTGATAATGGCTTTACCAGAAGTATAAAATAGAGTAGAGGTACTAAGGTCAGGAGAGGCTTCACAATGGAGATGGTATCTCAGGACAGTCTTGAAGTGTTAAGAATTCACCAAATGGCCAAGGTTACTTTACCAATAGGAATAGCATGGATGCATGAAGCACTCATCCATTCATTCACTCATTCAGACATATAATGGGGGATAACATTATGCTTCATACTGTGCACACTTACAACAGCCAAGATCTCGGCTTTCCTTCAGCTAGCCGCCTGACGCCTTGAGATGCACACTGACCAAGAACAAGCAGTTCACACTGAAATCCAAGTGCATGGGAGAGAAAGCAGAAAATGGGGCCGAAATGGTTGCCAGGAGCCAGATCACAAAAAAACTTTGTATGTCCAGACTTTCTCCAGCAAGCTAGTTTGAGCACTTTAGAGTATACTGTGTAAGAATCCTCTGTGGCAACTGCTAAACCCTAAAGGTTTTTAATCTCCTGTATCTGTGACTGACCCTAGGAATCTGTATTTTTAATGAGAATACTGTGTGTTTCTAAGACAGACGTGTGTATCCATGAACTACATCTTGGGAAACATTTGCAGAACATAGGAAGCTAATGACAATATGAAGCAAGAGAATAATGTCGACAGAATATATGTTTTGGTTTATTAATGCTTTCCTAATTATAAATTAATAAATAGTTTTATTTTTAAAAATACAAAAAAAATCACATCTACACCAAAAGATATCACTTTCTGGTGTTATTTTATTTTTGCTTCTATATCTGCATTTAAAACATTTTTTAAAAGGGTCATATTGTATACAAACTATTTTACAGCCTATTCATCACCTATTCATGGAAGGAAATGTTTTCCCCTTCTATTTGTCCTAAGACTTAATGACTATACAGAAGACCATATGTAGCATATAGAGACAAAAACTCATTTTTGAACATTTAGGTTATTGGTATTTTTTTATCTATTTTCCTGTATTATACCACTGTCCATACATTAACATATGGTGAAACCTGGGTTTCAAAAAGATTACGTTAGTGACGATACAAGTGCTGAATTTGAATAGAGGTAAAGTTAGAAGCAAGTTTGAAAGCTATTATGATGGTCCTACACAAAAATAATGAGACCTTGGGCTGTGGGTGTAGCTTAGCAACAGCAAGCTTGCCTAACAGGCACTAGGTCCTAGTTCAATGCACAGAACTAAAATAAATCTCAAAGTAGTAACAGCGGAGAAGGATAGAGAATGGATTTAAAAGTCCATTATTTACATCTTAAGAAGATACTGTCATCTTCTTAAGATTAGGTACAAAAGTAATTCTTCTTCTTCAGTAAATATCCTAAGTCTTAAAATATTATCCAAGAATAATTAGTGAGAAAAGTAAATAGTATAATAATGTATTTTCACTTCTTTAGTATAGACATATAAGAGGAAAGGACCTTTTTTAAAAAAGAGAATAAAACCTAACAAAATAAAACAGAATAAAGCCAATCAAAAAAAAAAACCCAAAAAAAACAGTGACAGTGATACAGCACCTCAAAACAGGATAATAGGAAATCAACAATGGCTACCATAATGCCTCCTGCTGTCCTCAATATTGATGCCAATACCATTAGACTTGGTAAAATCAAATAAAACAGAACAGAAAAAAAAAATCAAAACAGAGCACTTAATAAAATAATAAAGCAGAACAAAACAGTGAGAACAATATTAGATTTCAAAAAGAAGACAGAAGGAAATCCTCTATGTTTGCCATATTGCATATTGTTATCCTTTTAACAGATGCTCAGACCACCAGCCCCAAGCCTGCAAAGTCAACCAAACAGTATAAGTACCAAGTTGTTTTTATACTGAGGTGTAGGGTTAAGATCCCAACTATGTTAGAGTCTTTGTCTCTTTTTTTTCTTTTGCAGGACTGGGGACCAAGTCCAGGGCCTCACCTGCTCTGAGTTAACATGTTTCCCCAGAGGTACACCTCCAGCCCCAAGAATCTTCCTTTTTATCAGAGAAAAATCAATTTCCTGTTCCTACTTGACAACTACAAAAAACAGAGCCAGAAAAAGTAGTAGCTGTCAATGAAGACTGACCCTGTATTCAAGTATATGCTGGAGATGTAGCTAGAAGTTAACACACTAAACAAGTAACTGCCCATGATTATATTTACCTCAATTTTTAAAAAGAATCTATATATACTGGGCTTTTAGCCTACAAAATAAATGTTTCATGTATTTGGTTGTCTTTTTATGTGGCTATTCTCCAGTATCAATCTGAGAGAACAACCCCATTTCAAACTCTGCCAGCTGCTAAAACATGGGTCGAATGAAACATTTTCCTCTCTGTGAAAGGGCATAGTGAGTATATCACTATAGGGAATCCTAGAACATAAAGCTAAGGCCACACAAAAAAAATTGCTTATGATGAACAAGTTCCCTCAATCAAAATCCATTGGGGAGGGGAACTGACAGAAGTGGACACAGGAACAGACAAGTCTGTAAGTTGGAGATTTCAACACTCCTCTGTGTTTGATACAAGTAAGTGGTAAACATGGAAAACTCTGACCTCAATGGTGAGAGGAAAATATACAAACCAAAGTGAGATTATTTTAAGTTTTAATTAAGAATCACTTAAAATTCAAAGTCTGGCAATTCTAAATGTTGATAAAAATGTGGAACATCTGAAACTCACACATGTACTTGTGGCTTGGTTAGACACTGTGACTCACACAACCCAAACTGGACACGTAATAGACACCGGCTGTAGTTACCCAGTAAGATATGAAACAACAGGCCAACAGGATCCTCCAGGCAATTGAGGGGCTAGTGCCTTTGTACTCTTGCAGTGGCAGGTCTAACACAAGAAAATGAGCACAAGAGCTGGACATTAGCTCTAGCTTGAGGTACCAAATAGCAGCCAGTATCTCCCACAGTGAGAGCTGACTGAGTCTGGGCAACAGACTTGCTGAATTACAAGTTACCACACCCAGGAAAGCCCCAAGACATAACCTTCCTCTGGTATTTACCCTTCATCCTCAGTCTTCTCTCAGTCTGTATGTAACTTACTAATTATGAGTCATTGTTACTATAAGTAATGGTTTTGGTAATACAACTGACATTCTATGTTAGTAGGTTTCCAGGGGAATAAAGCCAGAAAGTTAGCCTGAGGTCAAAATTGTCCAGAAAGAAGAGCTAATGTTAACTCTCTATTTCTAACAAGTAAGGAGATTCAATTTACAATGACATTATGCTAAAATTCTATTAATATACTTAAATCTAAGATGTCAATGATTCTAAGACATAGTTAGCTTTTGCACTAATAAAGACACTACCAATTAAATGTGGCACACAGTGACTGTAATACATCCCACTTGCTGAGATAGAAAATGGGGGGAGGAGATATGGTTTTCAGAATCAAAGAAATTCAGAATAACCATTCTCCCAAGTTTTCACTGAAATATTTAAGATTTAAAACCCTATTCCATATCTTAAGACATGGTTAATTTTAACAGAAACCAGTCCCCTATTAAAAACCTAAGGTGCCTAGTGTTGTATTCTTTCATTCAATACAACTTTCTTCATCTACTCTAAAAACAAATATAAATGTAACTGATGGGACACAGCTCTCTCCATCCTAGGATGTTAAATCAACTTCCATAAAAATAAATAAGTTTCCACTACTTATTACATCACCTAAAGTCCTAAGGGCCTTTACAATCTAGAGGTTTTCATGTAATCCTCATCAAATACAGTATCTCAGGTTACCCAGGAATATGCTGGCTCCCAGAAACCAGAGTAGTGTGCAGTGGGAACAGGGGAAAATAAACTTTAACTCAGTAGAGGAACACTGGATGAATGGTTTGATCCGAGTAGGCTGTACACAATCATTAACACTGTTTACCAGGGAGGGCAACACTGTCAACTTCTAAGTAGAAGGTAAAGATGACAAGGTGGCCTTTGGCATTCCCTACCTATTTGACTAAGGTCTTGTTTACAGACAGATAAAGATGGTGTGGAGTCTACATAAACATTAAGCAGGATTGGTAAATCATCTTAAAAATACCAAAACCAGGCATGATGGCATGAGTCTTTAATGTCAGCACTGAGTACTGCATTTTTGAGGTCAGTACATTTTTGAGGTCAGTCTAAGGCCATCATTCTTGACAATATAGGGAGATCCTGCCTCAAAATATGGTAATCCTGTATTTAAATAATTGGCTTGTAAATGATTAGAATAGTCAACATTTACAATTAGAGGTAATGCCTAACACACTTGTAATCCCAGCACTCAGGTCCCTGATGCAGAGAATCACTGCAAGTTCAAGGCTGAGCCTGTGCTCCAAAGCCAGCTCAAGGCCAGCCTCAATCACACAGAAAGTCCCCATTTCAAAAAACAAAAGTTGTAAATGGGAGTTACAGACCAGTGTGAGAAACTGGTAGTGCTAAAAAGCAAAATTATATTTGAAAGTCCAAAATGTTCCAAAATCATTCATATTTAATATGACATCCTAAGTAGAAAATTCCACACCTAAATTCCCCTGAAGGATCAGAGTTAAAATACAGCTGTACTATAAAACTACTGTATAAAATTCCTTCAGGTATTTGTGAAGCACAAATGAATTTTGTGTTCAAATGTGGGTTATATACCTAAGATACCTTATTTTGAATACACAAAATCTTAAACATTTCTGGTCACAGCATTTTGGACAACGGATTCGAAACCTGTATTACATAAAAAAAAAAATACTTTGTATTCTTGAATTTCATAATTATACTCTATAACTACATTCAGTGTACATGCTTTTAAAAATGATTTACCTACCCTTTTTAACAACAAAAATGTGTAAAATAGTTTATACTGCAAAAGACAAAACTAAAGGAATGTGGAAAATATGGTTACTTTAATAAAAGTATAAAACACCTGGCATGGTGGCACACAGGAGGCTGAGGCAGGAGGGTTGCTGCAAGTTCAAGGCCAGCCAGAACTACAGAAGTGAGCTCAAGGCCGGCCTGAACTGCACAGCAAAATCCTGTCTCAAAAATACCAAAAAAAAAAAAAAAAAAAAAAAAAAAAAAAAAAAAAAAAAAAAAAAAAAAAAAAAAAAAAAAAAAAAAAAAAAAAAAAAAAAAAAAAAAAAAAAAAAAAAAAAGCAAGCAAGAAAATTAGAAGAATAAAGAAAGTATCAATATAACAAATTGTTTTGTATAAAATCTTCTTAACTGAAAGGTCTTCAGATGGGTCTCAAAAAAATAAGTGACATAAAGAAATAAGCATAATGATATGATTTGTATCAGTTATGGAAACAGTGAAGTTAAAAGAAAACAGGAATAACTGACAGGACAAAAAACAGAATACAAAGTTAAACTAAAGCATCTCTTTAATTGCTACTCAAGAACTATATGAATTAGCTTTTACAGATCTGTAACATGACAAGTTTAAAACTTAAATGTTAGCATTTAAAACCTTACAGCAATTTGACAGAGCAACTCTATACCTATTAAATATAATTTTTAGAGTAATTTATTTTCTTTCTCATTTCTTTTCTCTAGTAATTCATCTAATGTATTTAAAAATATAAGAAAAAAATCAATTCTTTACAACAAAAAATTAGAAGCACTGTTATCAAAGACAAATGCCATGAAACTTTATGTCCTAAGAAACAAATCAAAATATACAAAGTTAAAACAGAAATGTAAGGCAAAAAGAACAAAATAAAAGTGAGAAACTAATTTCACACACGGATCAGATAAAAATACATAGTTTGAAAACAAAGAAAAGTCACATTTTATTTAAGTTTTCAGTCAAAAGATGTCCCATCAGTTTAACATCGGCTTTTTAGAAAGGAAAATTACTGTGATAAATCTATACATTGTGAGATGCAGTACAATCTCGGTGTTTGTTTATTTTCAGTACTGGGGACTGAACCTAGGGCCTCATGCATGCTGGCAAACACCCTACCACTGAGCTCCAACCCTAGTTCTTTTTCACTTTTTGAGACAGGGTCTGACTAAATTGCCTAGTCTAGACTGGAACTTTCAACCCTCCTGCCTCAGCCTCCTTTATAACTGGATTACCACACCCAAGAAAAATATTACATTACAAAAAAAAGATTAGCCAAGGAAATAATAGTATGCCAAAAATGTGGTATCAAATAAATGGAAAATTTTCAATTTTTAGTGATATATGTATTAAAAACATGAACAGATCCTAAAAACACTTTTATTTCTTTGAACAATTGCAAACTGTGTAAAGCATAGGGAAATCTAGTTTTCAATCATGCCAAGAACTCATGTAAGGACTATTTGCTTATGGATCTTTTTGTGTTGCTGGGTAAAATTACACATGGAAAAAAGGCAACTTTCAAGATGTTTAGAACTATGTTAAATTACTCAAAGCATATTATTCTATCTAGGTTTGCAGATTTTAAGCCTTTTTTATACACGAGTCAAGGGAAAAGGTCAATTATTTCATAAGGTCAGATGCTGCACAGGAAGTGACAGATGCCTCAGCCATCTTCTTTCTAGCTCCAATAATCTTTTTTTTTTTGTCTTTTTCAGACAGGGTCTTACTATGCAATTCACGCTGGCCTTGAGCTCACTTTGTAGCCCAGGCTGGTCTCGAACTCACAATGATCCTCCTGCCTCAGCCTCCCAAGTGCTGGGATTATAGGTATGAGCCACCACACCCCAGCACCCCCAATATTCTTTTTTTTTTTAAACATTTATTTATTTATTTATTTATTTATTTATTTAGAGACAAGGGGGTTTTTTTTTCTTTGTTTGTTTGTTTTTGTACCAGGGAGCAAACTCATGACTGTGAGCTTACAAGGCAGGCGTTTATGCCACTGAGCTAAATCCCCAGCCCCCCAATAATCTTATAATCTTTTTTAAAGTAGTATTACTGCTTTAAAAAAAAAAGCTACACTTTATTTCTGTTATTCTTTGTAATTCATGAGGTTGAAAATTAACACCTCCCCCAAAAAAGAAAATTAATCCAATCCAGTCATGTCTCATATATATATATATCTCCAAGAGGTTGGATAGGTAAGGCTGGCTGAACAGATATAGGATATTATACCACAATTTGAACCACTTCTCCTATTTCATGTTTGTGTTAAACATAACACACACAAACACTAACTGAAATAAATTAACACTCAAGGCAACATTATTAATAATTTATTCTAATTGATACAAAGTATTTTCTACCTGTTATACAAGCTGATAATCTAAAATAGACCTCCAAAAAAATGATCCTACTTCTTGGATAGAAACAAAGTAGAAGAGGAAAAACTAAAGACAAGACCCTTTTGAAACTTTGGTTTTTAAGTCATATAGCTTTAAATAGTAAACTCTAAATAAAACAGGGAAACTCCAGGTCTTTTCCTTCCATTCTCATACCTAGTACTTAAACACAACTTCATGTAAATATAATTTTAGAGCTCTGAGATACAAAAAATTTTATAAAGTGAAAATCTCTTTAAATAAAAGGTATTTATCATAAGAACAAAGTAGTGAAGTATCTGTGATTCAACTGAAATAGAAACCAATTTTCCTAAGACAGGAAGAGCTCCTCAGGATCAATAAAGACCAAGACTCAACAGAAAAATGGGTAAAAGATAAACAAAGAGTATAATAAAAAGGAAACATGAATCCCTCACAAGCCTACAGAAAGAAATGCCACTAATAATAACAGAACAGATTAAAACACTAAAATTTGTGTTTTTACCTATCAGATTGACACCAATTTAAAAAATTTGAGGACACAATCTTAAACACATCAATTATTACATTTCTGGTTGGAGTACAGATTAAAATCACTTCTGTATTATAATTTTTCATAAGAAGAATTTCTTGTAAGATATTTTTTTCATGTTTCAGTGTATGCTATTTTCCTTTTAAAGAAAAACCAGGAAGGAGATACTGCTGTGAAACTAAAAACCCACCCCAGGTCCTTTCTGTATTGTACCTTCTAACAGTCACACAACTGTGGTAATGAGGGCCTTTCAGGTCCTCCACTCCTGGCCGACCCAGCGCAATAAGCTACAGTTTCCCTAGCTCAAGGAAAGGGCACAGTTTCAGGCTTCCTTCTTGGGGCCATACTAGTTGATTTCTGTCCACTGATAGGGAGAAGATTCATCATAAAAAATACACAAAAAAATCTGTCAAAATCTAGCTTTTCTGCCACATATGAGTGAGCAACAGCTCTCAAAGTAAATCAGGTACTGCCAGCTGCATCTTCCACAAAGGCTAATGATCGTATCAGACAAGACATTTTAAAAATGTAACAAACAAGATAGAGCTAGCCATGGTCTCCTAGTCATTTTTTTTAAAAAGCTGTAATTTATCTGCTTGTACAGAATTGTGTTCACATAATGAAGCAGACAGGTAGGCAACTTTAAATAACTTGGATGATGATGACAATGAACAGAGTCTTGTTTTCCACATGCTACTTAGCTTATGGTATCTTACAGTGATGCACAGTACCTTCTGAGTGACTGGAACCAGAAAAGATGTAGAAGGATGAGAATCAAATAAAAATAAGAGCAGAAGTTAAATTCATTTATCTGCATCACTGAGGAAACAGTTTACATAAGCACCAGTGGCTGCAGGTGTAGCTCAATGGTAGAGGGCTTGCCTAGCATTGGAGAGGTCTGAGTTCTCCCAGAGCTGGAAGAGGCAGAAGTGGGGAACTATTTATTCATCAGAGGGGCAATGTCACACTGGCAGAAGCTCTCTGAAAAACCAATCCATCAGAAACAGTAATCTAATTGATTGTTGCAATTGTAGCCCCTTAACCAGACACATACTTAAGAAGCTCCTTCATACCAACTCTGGGTTTGGCCACGTGCTCTGCTCTGGCCTATGGAACAGAAAATATATGGGGCTTGCCTTTTTTGCTGCTCTCTGCAAATCCCAGTACAACCTCCAGGCACAGGGGATTCCATCAGCCTGCTGGAGACACAGTCAGACAATAACCTGCACCAATTTCAGACGTATGAGTGAAACTACCCTTGACCAACTGCCTTCTAGCTGACCTGTCGGTTGGTTGGATACAGCCATCTAAACAAGAGCAGACAGACGCAGAGGCACAAATGCTTTACACCCTGCCCCTGAACCACAGGTTAAAAAACAGGTGCTGCTTTAAAAATAGCACTGTTGTGGGGAGGTTTGTTATACAGTATACAAACCGTGATAAAAGTGGGGAAAGAAGTAAGACTAGTGGGTCAAAGAAAATTTCTGCTTCATCTCTTGTTTCTTAAATTTCATAGAGAATACAGTATCCTTGGTATCTGTGGAGGAGACTGGTTCAAGGACACCCTCACAGATGCTCAAGTCCCTTACATAAAATGGCATAGCACTTGCCTATCAGCTGCCTACAGCGTCTCATACACTCTAAATCATTTCTGGCTTACTTTTAATACCCTACACCATGTAAATGTTATGCAAATAGTTAATACTCTTATGTAGGGCATAATTATAAAAAATAAGATGCAATTCAGAACAGATGCAATTTTTCCCCAAATACTTTTGATTCAAGTTGATTAAATCTCTAGACACGCAACCTGCAGATATGAAGAGCCAACTATATATATTCATATACTAGTTTAATTACACTAAACTTAGAAAAGTATTAGATTAATATTAAAGTGACATTCTCTCGCCTCATAAACACATTTATGTAAAATAATTCAGCCCAAATGAGAATCTGAATTTGAGATATTAATATTGCTTAAGAAAAATGGGTTAGTTCAAGGGTTACTATCACAAGAAAATGTGATTACAAATATATTTATGGTCACTGTCACACCTCAATAATAGCTCTTACTGAATTCCAAAGTGTTAGGAGACAGACATCAGATTTTGCTCCTGTTAGATGAATGTCTATGTCCTTGCATTTAATTTTCATATGCTATTTTTTAAACATTACGCTACACAACTTAGGCAAAATCAATTAACCTCTCTCCATGCCTCATTTCCTCCAGTGTAAAATGGGAAAAACAGTACCAATTCCTCAGAGCTATCAGGAAGATTAAGTAACTTAGAATAAATATGGCACCTACTAAGGGGTCAATAAATGGTCTACGATCTGTTAGTAAAATGATATAAAATTAAGGCATTTAATTAATACTTATATGGCTTCAATTTTTAAAATCCTAAACACTGTCAACCAAGATGTGATACATCAAAATTAACTTGAAAATCTGACTTCTTTAAAAAAATAATGTTACTAATAACAAAACAACCTGGGAAAATATATATAGAAAATATATAAGGAAGAGAGTTGAAGCTCTAAGAAATAATGAGTCATTTAGCCCATATAGTATACAAGCTATATGGGTTTAAAAACCAGAAGATTCAACTATTATGTGTTATAAATTTACAAAAAGAAAAAAGTAATAAATCCTTACTGATTTATCTTTACTGTGGCATTTGGCACACACACTTTCAACATGTTCTACTATGATGTTTTTAAAAGCACTACTAATGTCCTTGGAAAATAACTCTTCAGGAGAAATACATTTAACGTAATTTGTAGCATTAAATCAGGCCTGGATACTTCCCTGTCTATATACATCAGTAGTTGAAAAGATTCAGGCCTGGATGGGGATATCCGATTTTTTTAAGTGTTTTTAAATAGGCATTCACCCATGAATCACTGACCAACAGTAAAAATTCATTTCAATTCAATCATTTTAAAAGCACTTAGTACATACAAGTTAAATATGGCAAATTCTGGACAAAAAGGTTCAAAAGTAGCGTTTACATTACTTTTCAAGCGTTTACATTATCTTATTCAATCATAATATCTAGAGTTGAAGTCATTAAAACTCATTTTACAGAGGAGGCCATTAAGGCACACAGAAGTAAAATAAGTTGCCAAGAGTGTCTCAGTAATATAATACAATGGGATGGAGAAGCACTACAGGGTGGAGGGCAGGAGATACATGAGGGTAATGCCATATGGTTATTCCTACACACAAACACAATACTTGATTATTAAGTCCTGTAATAGCAATGTTGAAGGGGGCTAGGGCTTAGAAAACCAAGGAGGTAATATTTTGGGAGTGGGCAATGGAGTTACAGAGGCTTTAAAGAGATCAATATTTAAGTTGTTACTTTATAGATGAATAGGATTTACCAACTTCAATGCCAAGGATCAAACCCACCCCCCACCCCCCAATATATTAACCAAAATAAATTACTTACTTGAAATTGAGAAAAACAATTTTGAGAGAAATCTTCCTCAGATATATTATTCCATAGTTTTTAAAACAAATAATATGATGACAGTTTTAATTTTTAGGTTGCTTTTATGTGGCTTGTCTTGGTTTTTATTCTGAAATGAAATTTAGATTAGTCATTTTCTTGTTCTGAGAAACTAAGAGTATGCCAACATGTTTTAACTTTACATTCTTTCACATATCAACATGTATTATTCACAAAGCTTTACTTCACATCTCAAACAAAACCTACTTTTTAAATTACTTTTAAGTGTAAATATATATGCAAAATGAGATTTTTAAAAATTTGTTGTAATTCCTTGGTAACTGTAATAAATGGAAGAAAAATAGAAAAATTTTGTATACTGTTATATAGCAGATATGGCATTTTTGAGGTAACATATTTCCTTTTTTTTATATATATAGTAAATGCTTTCTAAACCCCAAGTAAACTAACTGACCTCAATTCCTTAATATTTTTCAAAGCTATCATCTCAAAAGAAATTAGAATTGCCCCCCTCAAAACATATATATATTTTTTTTTTCCATTGACAATTATTATCCATTTTTAACAGAATTTATTTTGCTGGTAGGTATATTTTCAATTTCTGCTGCAGAAAACAGTCCAGTAATAGCTTTCATTTTAAAAAAAGAAACATTCAAAAATCTAAAGAACTAGAAAAAACACAAGATGATTCAGAAAACCAAAAGAAATGGGAAAAAAATTCCCTAAAATGTTAAAAAGACTATCATTAAGAGAGTCTTAGTTTTATTTATAACCTGCTTTGTTTTCAAAATTACATACACATCGTATTTGGACAATGGACGTCTAACTACACAACATACCCACTCTAGTCTTAACTATATTCACATGGATTACAAATTAACATAGTTTTATCCAAAGTCATGCTACCTTAACTTACATTATTTCACCTGACTTGGCATCACTATGGTGCTAAAATGAGTAAGTTGGGATTCTTTGCTATTATTGTTTTAAATTTGCTGCTAAATTGCCCAAAGGACGCTGGAACTTTTGAGCCTCCCACCCTTGTCTCCCAGAGAAGTGGGATTACAGGTGTGTGCCACCAAGCCCAGCTCACTCAGTAAATTTTTAAGCATTATTTTGAAATATCTAAGGCCAATGGCAACATCCTCTGAAATCTACCTTCCTAAATCCAACCTATGTGTGAATCATTTTTTGCTTAGCTTATTTTTAATTAAATAAATTCTAATCCAATCAAAAGCAAGATGAGAGAAAAAGCAAAGAAACTTGAAAGGTCTAATACATTTCTTAAAACCTGCATATGATTTTAGTATCAATTTTTGTTTATATCTGTCCTAAATTCCTCTTACTATAATTAACATTTATTATTCTTTTTAGAATGTAGGGACAATCATCACAAAATGAATCTCACTATAATCTATTCTACAAGATCCTAATCATTATGAGACACAATAGGTCTGAAAATTTCTAAACTATGAATGTACAGTTCTTTTAATAATCTCTCCAAGGGGGGTGGGGATTTAGCTCAGTAGTGTAAGCACCTGCCTGGCAAGCACAAGGTCGAGAGTTCAATCCCAGGTACCAAAAATCATCATCATCATCATCATCATCATCATCATCATCATATCTCTCCAAGGTTCTGTTACATTTCTCTTTCAATTATTATATCTTCCTCAATATTCCCTCAGAAGAAAAGGTCTAGAGCGTTGGTGTGAAACAGAGGGCAGTGGTGTTGGGGTTGCAGTCTAACCTAACCTCTCACCACTGGACAGACAGTGGACAAATCCCTGAGCTTACCTATCTAAAACAGGCTTTTTAAATAAAATGAGAGGATTTAACTAGAACAGTGTCACCTAACCTTTTTCCCATTGTAACTAGTATTTTTTCAGCATATTGGACAATACGCAGGCATCTACATGAGTGTTGTTATAAAAAGAAAGTACATTTTCTTCACATAATAAGTTTAAATTTTAGCTGGGCGTGGTGGCTCACACCTGTAATCCCAGCACTCGAAAGGCTGAGGCAGGAGGCTCACTGCGAGTTCGAGACCAGCCTGGGCTACAAAGTGAGCTCAAGGCCAGCCTGAACTGCATAGCGAGACCCTGTCTCAAAACGACAAAAAAAAAAAAAAAAAAAGCAGCAGCAGCTTAAATTTTATATTATTCTTTGACATTATATAATGCTGAAATTCGTAATATGAATTTTAATTCAAAACATCTTCATATGGAGACTATTTCACAATAACAATAGTTTATTTCTGCAGAACATACATACACTAATTGGCAAACCTAATATATGCAGCGAGCTATAACAGTACTAGGACACAGAACAAGCAGGATCCAACAGAAGTGAACACAGAGAATCAAGCCTAGATCTGGCCCCTCCCCAGGGCCACCCTCTGCTTCTCCATCTCAGCATCAGTCAGAGGGCTGAAGCTTGCACTGGGTGGCATGCTTCTCAGGCACCCTGAATACAAACTCCAAGGGCAGATCTATAACCTCTCTTCCATTGGCGGCAGCTATACCCTCTGCCGTCTCCTGAAGTAGACTCCAATTAGTAAATCACCTCCTTTCACATACTTAATCTATCAAAAGATGTAGTAACTGCTGGTTGTTACTCATCACTCTGTTTACATGAGTCCAAAGAAGGCTTCTTCTAGCCTTCATTCCACAAGGGCTACCTGCAATAAGCCGTGTAACTTCAGCCGAAAGCTCTGAACAAACACAGAACAAACCCAGCTGGCTGGATAACTATAATGGCCCTTAATTTTGTTCTTCCTTTCCCATAAGCACAATATAACTCAAAAATAATAACTGTAAATACTAGTTATATAATATGTATGCCTATAGGTTACTAAACACTATTTAGCACATATTACTAAAAAATGTTAGCTCATTTTTGTCCTCTAGATAAACCAGTTTTAGTCACTGGAGGCAATCTCTGCCATCAAATGTTTATATATATCCTTCCAGAGATAAGTATACATATATATTACATCCTGTATTTTTTATCTAAACCACACAAATGGCAGCATATTGGATGGAGCACAATGGAACCTCTCATCTCATTTTTCTCAGGTATCTTACACATGGAACCACAGTAATACACACAGTGTTGTCTCACTGCTTTTAGCAGCTGTCTAGTATTTCACTGAGTAGACATACAGTAATTTGCTTAAACCACTCCCCCTAACTCATTTATGTTTAGGTTGGTTCCAATTTTTGCAACGACAAATAATGCTACCACAAATATTCTTTCATGTTTAACATATGTAAAATCTTTTTGAGATAAAATCCTCTAATGGAATTTCTAGCATAAAATAAATGTACACTGAATTTTGAAGAAAACTTTGAAATTGCTTTCTATAGAACAGAACATTTAATATACCCACTGGCAATATATGAAGATAGTCATTCTCCTTCCTCTCACCCTCTCCATGTTTCACTACGTGATCAATCTCTGCTTAGACAGGTGGTAATCAACATCTTTATCATTAATGAAATTGTATACATCTTTTCATATGAATTCTCTTTGCTCACTTTTCTATTGGATTATTAGCGAGAAGCAATTTGTATATTAGGAAGAATTCCTTTGTGAAAGTTTGTAAGTTTTGCTAGTATCTTTTAACTTGATTTTTCCTCATACAGAATTTTATTTTTATGTCTTAAAATTTGGTAATCTAGTTTTAATTGTTTTTCACACTCTGAAAAGATTTCACCATTCCTGGATTACAGGAAAATATTCTATTTTTTTGTTTGTTTGTTTCACATTTAAGACTTTGACTCTTCTGGGAACTACTTCATTTTTCCATAATTATAACTATCTATCCCAACAATGTTTATTGACTAATTCTTTTCTCTATGTCTAGGTAAAAGTGGCATCCACATTTATATATTAAGTTCTCATACATACTATACTTAATTTCTGATCCTTACTCTGTTTCACTGCTATCATGTGTCAGAACTGTATTACTCAAAAAAAAATTTTTTGAAAACACATTAGATATAAATGAATACAATAAAATCAGAAATTACTACATTGGTCTAATATAACCATCATTTGGAGTACCCAAGCTGAATTTTTATTATCAATATCAATATTATCATCACACAATAATGAACTTGCTCAATATTTATTCTGGAGGTCTACAATGAACCTCATGTGTTTACTGTATTTCTGAAGCATATCTAGAAAACTGGTTTTTCCTTAACTTATACAGGGAGTTTTTTTTAAGTGAATTATAAAATCAATTATAAAAGCTGTAGAAAACTTGAAAAACATAAAACATACCTACAGAGAACCAGCCTTTATACTTTGACACATTTTTCTGCATTTTTAATGTGATTATTTTATAAACTAATTTTTCCATATAATCTAGTGACAGCATTTCCCCATGGTATTATATATTCAATTTGTTTTGTTTTGCTGTGTTTTTCTGAGACAGCCTGGGCTATACAGTCCAGACTGGGCTCACTCTTGATTTTCCTGCTTCAGCCTCCCATGTAATGGCATTATAGGCATGAGCCACTATGCCCAGCTGTTCCATGTTATTATATAGTCTAAAACATGATTTTAATGATGAATATATTTTACTACAGAAATATGCCGAATTTCTGTAATCATTTCCCAAGTGTTGAAAAGCTGTGGTTGTTTTCTGTGATGACCATCATCCATTAATTCTTCCAGCAACTGCTTGAGTTCCAAGCCTTCTGGTAAGCATTAACTCTGTAATAGTAAGTAAAATGAAACAGTACCAGCATTTCTGGACATTACAACCTATTGAGAAAAATCAGAGGAAAAATCCAACACACATAAAGTTGTAACTGTATGTAGCAAATGTTATGGTGCAGTTCACACAGCTTTGAAAGTCTATGAAACGGAACACTTCCCTGAGGAAAGATAAACCGAAGTTTAGGTAAAGGAAAAGAAAAACATCCTAGGCAGAGGGAACAGCATTATGAAGCCCTCATTGTGGGAAGGAACACAAGAATAAGGGATTGAAAAAATGCCAATACATCTGGAACACAAATAGCAAGGCAAGAAGAATATGCTCCAACCATGACTGGTCAGAAAGGTAAGGGTCAGACTATACAAGACCTTGAGATAGGCAGATGCCACCACAGAAGACACGGGGTTTTATCTGTATCCTAAACATAATGGAAAACTATTGAAGCATATCAAGTAGTACAGTGATTTAATCTGCTATTGAAAAGATCTCTCTGATTATAATGTAGAAATCAGATTAGAAGGGGATAGGGTAGATTAGGATAAACCAAGATTAGGAAGCTACTGTAGTAAACCCTTTCTAACATGTGAATAGCTTAGACTACAGTGCTGATGGATAATGAAAAAAAGTAGATGGATTCAAAGGATAATCACATTTGCCAAAAAATTTAGATTCACAGATTTAAAATCCCTAAAACTAGGATTACTGGGTCAAAAAGGAACATTTCAAAGATTTGGATGTACATTGCCAAGCTGCACTGTAGAGATCAGTTCTCTCCATTTGTGAATTACTTTGTATCTGTTCCTCTATTACATTTTTTAAAACTGTTTATAAAGTCCTTTAAAATCGTTTAATCCATACTTCTTTCAGGAAGCCTTCCCTGACTCCCTTTTTTGCCTGACAAGTCATGGAATATGTCCTCTTTGGGTTCTCACTGTGTCATAGACACACTTCTATCATGGTCTAATTATTTTGTGTTCAATTTCTGTTTACAAGTTTCATTTCCACTACATTAGAAGTTTCTGGAGGGAAAGCTATTTTTAACAAAGACACTTAAAACAGCTTGACATACAGTAGGTTCTCTCTCCATTGTGTTCACTGCTCACTGAATGAACTAATTATACACTGTCTGATTTTACTGTACCTACAAATGTGAAGGCTCCAGGAAATCTCACTAAACTGTCAGGCTGGGGTTGAACTTGTGAGCATCTTGCATCCAAGTATACAAATTAAAATTTTAATCAAACATAATATAAAAGGGTAACAATATTTGCTACTCGGGACTCCAAAACTTATTAAATTTAGTGGACAATTTGTGACAGTCATTAAATTTCTGTAGTGCTCCTAAAAATCTCTATTATAATTAAATAGGTATTAGGTGATCTCGACCTATTTTTAAGTGGTTTAGTGATAACAAAAGCATTAACAAACATGAGTTTCATTAAGAGAAATTTTTGTAATTTCAACTGACAAATGCTATCTTTCAAAAATTGTACTCACAAGAAACTTATTTAATAATCTACCAATTTACAAAAACATTGAGGTTATTTTGGGAAATTATGGTTAACTTTATAGAATACAGCATTCAAATAAGTACTACACACTTATGTAATTTATCAGATTTGCTAAATACTTACGCTAAATAACTTGATTTCATATTTTACAGCTATCATCCAGAACAATTTACCAAAATAGTCAGAAGAGGGGAACAGAATTCCTCACAGTCATTATGAAGACAAGTAGCTCCCTCTACAGTCTGTTTGGCCTACTTTGGTGAATTACTTCCTCTGTCACTCTTCTATTTACTCTTGCTCTGCACCTCAGCAAGGAAGCTCTGTGAAAGTTTAATTCTGTTTAACCTAATGCTGAGAAAACTGAGCCAGCTGTTTAAATTCATCATGGAGGGAGTTACACTAAACAACTAAGCAAGAACTGAGATAAAGAAATTAGACAGAGTATGAATTCCACCTGAGTTCAGGTCTCTATGATGAAAATTCAGGACTTTATGTGAAATGATTTCCAGAGCTGTCAAATGTAAAAAAAAAAAAAAGTTGTCCTATACTTTACTTACAATTTTGTTTCTTTTCACTGAAATACATTACTAAAATGTTATTATAAAAGAAAATAACTATTTTTTCCACAAAGATATTGCTCAACACATAGGTTACAATAAAGCTCAAGCCATTTTTTTAAATTAATTAAAGCAGGGATTTGTGTTCTTTGAAAAATCATCACTCACATGCAGAATATTAAAGTACTGATTCTTAGGAATCAATATTCTCAGTCATCAAGGGATTAAGCCAATCAGCCAACACTTAACCATTCAAAAACAATTTTAAATACCTTTTCAAATTTCACCACCTCAAGATATAGACACTTGAAAGCCTAAGACACCTGATTTATAATATTACTCAAATAATGTCCCCAAAACACAGGACAACCAGAAGTCAACTGGACTGTTTCCTAAAGCAGAAAAATACATCTCATCAATAGAAAAACAAGTAGAAATGTATTAATCCAATAGTTTAGAATTTATTACATAGTTCTGAAATATCCACTTTGAGAGAATTTGTTTTATTGCCATTTCTCAGGACCTCCTTTATAAACAAACTCAATTTAAAAACATTTTTTCTCCAAACCAAGGTAAAGAATTAAGGACTTCCAAAATTAATTCCTATATATGAAGAACACGTATTTATGGCACTTTACATAGCATTTGTTTATCATGTGTGACAAAATTTCAATAACTTACTTATTGGTAAAGATATAAGCATCATTTGTATTTTCAAGTATTATATCTGTCTTCATTTAAAATTCCAGCATTCAGACTTTTACTAATCTAGTTTGGTCTGATTTTATTTGATGGCCTGGACTGGTTTTCTCCAAGAACAGAATTTAAAAATAGAGTATCCTACAGTTTTTCAATTAACACTAATTTTAGTACAAGTATCTGACATGCTAAAAATGCTGGTTCGATTTATGAAAACTTTAAATTCCACATTATGTCATAGACTCCAATATTTTTTTCTTGTTGAGGAAACAAAAACTTTGTTGTGAACCTGTAATTTGTTTTATACTGCAAATTTAATTTAGTCATCTTAATGTGAAGTATGGGATACTCTATATCAAGATTTGTATCTTCAATGTATGCACAAAAAAGTCTCACTTTTTAAATTCGTTTACACCACACATTTAAGATAAGTCAAAAAGAAGTTTGGGAAGGAGAAGTGAGATGTACAGGAAAAAGAAGTATTTCTCACAGCATACTTCATGTGTCTTTTACAGCTCAAGAAATACAAAAGTGTTATCAGGTTATTTTTAAGGAATATTCTCTTGCGTAACAATCATTTCTGAAAACAGACTGAAAAATCTCTCAGGAATACATATTTATTTATTTTTAGGAATACATATTTAATAACTTGTGTGAAGAAGAAAAAAAAAACTGTTGAAAAGTAACCCAAAGCATATGTACTTTAATACAAAGAAATGCCACAATATAGCCTATCAGCTTATTTGAAGTTTGGAAATCTAGCTTAAAAGATGTGTATCAACTTCATGTGAATCTTATGCTGCCTCTCCAACTGATGTGAGAATAAACAGTATATAACTCTGAAATCCAGTTAGAAACAAAGACAGCACAACTCTACAGAAAACCTGCCCTTCAAAACACTTCAATGCACCAATTTTTCAGCCTAAGTTTTAAGTATTACACTTTCAACAAACTGTTAATAGCACTCAAACCTCCATCTTTCAAGGATAACAGCATCAAAATCTCTTTCACAATTTTAAAAAAGAAACTTTACCAAACCTGGCCTAGACATTTCTAACCAAGAGTATTTAGATTACAAGATAACTGCTTGGAATGAGTGCTTGTGTTTAAGGAAGTACTGTTACCTCCTTGGTAGTCCACAGAAACTGACTACTGTAAGAAATGAAGGGTGACGAGAGCAGGGAGCATCAAGTGGGAAATGTTATTTAATCCCATAGGGCGATACATAACTAAAGTACAAGCAATCTTTCCCGGAAGGCAGCTTCATTATTCCATGTAAGTAGTTCAAACACGAAACAAAGCAAAATCAATTTAAAAACACCTTGTAAATCTGGTCACTGTCTTAACTTACTTTATCACACCCCCAATAGCTTTTGAGACAGAGCGTAGCTTGAGCCACTGTTGGCTCCCCCATTCCATTCGTTCTTAAAAATAAACAAATTTGTATTTTAAATGCAATCCTACAACTCGGCCTTAGAGGCAATTTAAAACGTTTAAACTGCTGAGTTGGGCTGTGGTTCCTAATAAATTCACCCCATTAGGTGTGATGCGTCATCTTGGGCAACATAACACGCATTTCCTACTTCCAAGGATATGTTTCCGAAAAGCGTTTGCACCTGAGGATGCCGCCCAGTCCCCAGAGGCATTAAACTAAGCAGTCAAGACCTGCACTCACAGGAGAGCCACATGGTCACTTCAATGAGAAAGATTATCTGGCCCCTGGCGCCACTCTCTCCAGCCCACTGCATCTCCGGAAAGGGCAGAGGAGAGCGAGGGTGAGAAAAGGCGACCTGGAACGACTGATCACAGAGCTGACACTTGCCCACTGCTCTCCAGCACACCTCCGGAAACGGGACACAGGGTGTCCGGGGTCCCACTGACGACCCCTCCACAGAGACACATCACGACCACCCGGCCCGCCTTTTACGGCGACCGCGGTACCCGCACCTCCAAATGCTGCTCCAAGCCCCTGGCAGCCGCCGAACGCACAGTAAACACAGTGCTGGCCTTCCCCGCCCGGGGGAGAGAGGCTTACAAGGACCCGCATTTCGGTGCCTGTCGTCACGTACCGGAGAAAGGCGAGCAGAGGGAAGGGAAGACGCAGCGGCGACCCACCGCGAGGACCGGCGGCGTGCGCGCGTGTGCGCGGCGGGGAGAGCGCCCGGCGCCCGCCGGCTCCCGCTCCCGCCCGCGCCCCGCGCCCGCTCACCTGCCGGGGTCGCTCCGAAGACTCGCACCACCGGCACCTTCTTGACAGGGATCTGCGTGAGCGGGGACTGGCAGATATCCAGCCCCTGCAGCGGGCTGGCCATGTAGTAGTCGACGGTCACTATCCTCACTGAAAACATGTTCGCCGCCGCCGCCACCACCTCCTCTTAACGGGCGACCCGGTGGCGGCGGCAGCAGCAGAGGCAGCGGCGGCGGCGGCTCCCTCCGCAGCGGCGGCGGCGCCCCCTCCACACACACACGCGCGCGCGCGCACACACACACACACACACACACACGACACGCGCGCGCCGAGAGGAACGGCAACGCGCGTGGCGGGGTCGGCGCTAGGGCGGCCGCCTCTTCAGGAGCACTTGGCGACAGGTAGCCAGAGAGAAGCCCTCCCGCGTTCGTCGGTGCCAGTGGTGCTGCTCGAACTGCCGCCACTGCCGCCGCCGCCGCCAGGAATCACACGGGCTTCTCGGTCCCAGACTGCAGCTCTTGTTGCCATGATGATGATGTCACGGACGCAACCACTGGGGGAGGGGAGAAGGGGTGTGCGCGCCTGTGACGGAAGGAGGGTGCCCAGTCGTGGGGGAGGGGCGCGCGGAAAAGAGGAGGAAGCTGGGCGGATGCCAGGCGGGACAACGAGGCGGGGAGGAGGCGAAAAGGTGTTTCCCACCGCACCAGTGTCGGGCAAGCAGCGAGGGAGGCGGCTGGCGGGCAGCGGGGCCCGCTCCGGGCGCGGGGGAATCGATGACTCGGCCGGTGGGCACGGCCACCTGAGTGAGGGGCGGCGGAGCACCGATCTCATAGATAGGCTCGGAGGGGCTGGGGGGAGGGGGTGCGAGTGTTCAGGGCCGGAGGAGAGGCTTCGCGGAGTTGGCCGGAGGTGCGGACCTCGCGTTCCCCTCGTCGACCGCCATTTCACATTTTGTAGAGGAGGGGGGAGCCGCAGAGAGGATTTTTTTTTTTCACAAGGTAAGAGAACCCGCCCGCGGGAGGTGGGAGGCTCCGCGCAGATCTCGTGCCGCGGCGGCCTCGCGGGAGAGGGGGCGGGACTAGTGGGGCCGTCCGCGCCGGCCCTGCTCAGGTGACGCCGCGGCTCGCCTAGGCCGTAGGAGGCGCGTGGGCGCGGGCTTCCGCCTAGGAGAGGGCCGCCCCGCCTCGCGGCCCGCCGCGCCCTCGCCTCCCCCCCTCCGTTGAGGCAGTGTCTGCTCCTGACCAGTTAGGTTTACTCACGCTCAGCTCTGCCCAGCTTGGCCAGAGGCTGGCAGATTCCGTGCACAGGGCTTTCCCACCACCCTGCTTTTCCCCCGCCCCCCGCCTTCCCTCTCGCCAGTGTATCGCCTTCCTTCGTTCCCCAGTTGGCCCCGTAGGCTGCGCCCGGGCACGCGCAAGTACATGTAAGGACTTGTCTGCTCCTCGTGACCTGCCTCCGCGGCTCCTCCCCCAGTGGGCTGAGGACGCACAGCCTTTCAGAGAAAATTTTGGCCAAAGGAAAAGGTCCATGAATGTCAGCGAGTTAGACGTGGACTCCGGTGTGATTCACCATCACGTTGTACAAGGTTTTAGTCCCCGATGGCGTAAAACAAAAGGGGATTGAGGAAGGACAAAACAACTTCATCTAAAATCGAGAAGCGGCGCAGTTAGGGAATTTAAAAAGTAGGGGTGTAACATGCAGCTGGGTTGGCTGTAGATGGAGCTGCTGGTTTTTGTCTTGGTCTCTAATAATTGGGTGTGACCTTGGACAAATAATTTGGTTTCTTTGGTCCCTCAGTTTCTTCGTGTAAAACAAGAGAGTTTGCTCTGAAAAAATCCTTAAAATTCCTAAGCAGTAGGAGGCAGGAACCATGGTTTCAAGTTCAAAATTTGCTACTGAATTAGGACTCTTGACAGTCATTTTTATCTATGGAAGTAGAAGTCATACTTTCACGCTTATGTTATTGTACAATTTCATGAGCATTTTTCTGGTTTCTAGTTTGCCTTGTATTTGAAGTGGTAAGAGCTCATATGGAAGCATTGTGGTTCGTCAAATAGGAAAATCAAAACACTCAAAGGGACAGGTCACTGAAAAGCTACCTATAAATTCCATAATACATAAATGCTAATGAGAATTTATGCTCGGAAAAAAAAAATCTTATGCTCGTAGCAATTTAAAACTTGATTCCCGCAGTAAATAAGCCTGCAGTTCATAACCTCAAAAGCATCATTATAAACACAGGTGACCAGATTTCTACTAATGTGCAGGAAGTAGCCTAAGAGGATATTTGGTTTTTAGCAAAATCTCAGTTTGAGAAATCGAGGAGTGATTTAAAAATAAGACCACCATTTTCAATGCTTAGTATTTGAGCCCCAGCATCAAAAAATAGGGGAGATATAGATACATATCCATGTATCGTGCATTTTCTGGTAAAATAAATTTTGTGCAGGCAGAATGCCAAATGCAGTGAGTCTCATGTTCTGTGGCACATGGTGTTCTTTAAAATTCAGTATTTTGACCCTTAGAGAATTACATTTCAGGGATCAGGGCCTGGAAAACTATTAGCAACTACCACCGACCATCCCAGTGTTTTTTAAGCAGTATAAAATTGAGAATAGTTATACTACATTCTAAATAAGTGCACCCATAATTTTTAAATTACGTTATTCCTAACTGAAAAAAAGTAAGAGTGTCAAATTAACCGATTAGCTGTTTCTAGATTTCATTACCCCACACTTCTCCCTACACTTTAATCTTCCATCAGTACTTAGGATTGAACCCAGGGACCCCTGAAATAACTGTTAAATCCCTAGCCATTATTTTTTTCTTTCACGCTTTTTTTTTTAAACAAGGTCTTGGTAAATTGTTCAGCTGTCCTCAAACTTGGCAATCCTCTTGCCTCAGCCTCCCAAGTACCTGAGTCCCCTTACCTCTTGGATCAACACTATATACTTTAAGAAAAAACAGTTGCAACCACAATTCAAATCGTTCTAGAACTCCAAGGAACAAATGTACACTCTTGAGGAAAAACATTTGCATCATGAAATTAGGAATGTTGTAATTGCATGTAATTTAGTTTAAGTCAATACTCAAATTGAAAATCTGACAACAGTTCCCTAATTAAACACTGTCAGATGTGTTTTATAAATATACTCTTTGTGAAGTAAGAAGAAATCCTAGAATTTTGAGTTAGAGAATGGAAATTTTAAACCTTCATTTACTGGCTAAGTTGGTTTGTCAGATCACTTTATTTTTTAGGGTTTATTTCCTCATATCTGAATTGGATCATTCCTGTTTTAATTTCCAGGGGATGTAATAAAGCTCAGAATGGTGTAATAAAGCTGTAGTATGAGTGGAAGTTCATTTTCAGAAGTCTAGCTTAATCTAAAAACAGTAAAAACCACCTGGAATTGCCTTTTCTATGTACAATATGAGATATGCCAAAATTGGACTTTGTACTTAATATTTTTAAAGCATCTTTTTAAATTTTGTTTTAGAGTAACTGTTTGCCAGGTGATTTTCAGTGAGAAACAGGCATGGTCCCTATCCTTATTGTTCATAGTTTAGTATCATAAAATGTATTTTAATCATATCAATTGACATTTTGTCTTCTAGTTCATGACCAAATCCATCACCTCATGCCTGTGTTAAAAGACTGCCTGGCCTTCTGTACTAATACTATGCCATATCAATTAACATTCACCTATTATCAATTTATATTCTAGAATAGAAGGCAAAGGCTATCATAGTTTTGAGGTATATTCTGTAATTTTGAGGTGTGTTCATACTTCAGCTCTTGCCTGTTCTCTCATAAAAATATTTCCTGTTTTTATCCACAACATTGCTCTTGAAGGCTGTTGCTACCTTTAGGTGTATCACTGCAATAGTCACTTGACTGTACTCTTGATTATTCCCCTTCAATCCTATTTTCCACATTACTGTAAGGTGATTTGCTACCACTTGTCATCCACAGTAGAAAAACAATTTGCCTGATATGTAGGCCTCATGATTTGACCCAGATACTCAATAATACCTGTTTCCCCTTTTTCCATTCACCTGGTAGCATCACTAGAGTACGTTTTACCAGTAGTTCCTTAAATATGCTGTCTTTGCCTTTATAACTGGAATAGCTGCCCCTTGTGTCCTAGCAGTGTATTTTTGTTTTGGGTTTTTTGTTTGTTTGTTTGTTTTCAGTACTGGACCTCAAATCTAGGGGCTCATACATGCTAGCCTTGTATATCCCTTGCTCTTTATTTTTTAAGATGGTCTTGCTAAATTGCCATGCTGACCTTGGACATGTGATCCTCCTGCTTCAGTCTCCTAAGTAGCTAGAATTACAGGTATGGGCTACCATGCGCAACTCTTGACAAAATTCATGTTTATCTTTCAAGTTTTAGCAAAAATACCTCTTACAGTACTTTCTTTATTTCCCCAAGCAGACATATGTCTTATTTCTAGGTATCTACTGCTCTTTTTATACATACTTGTATTCTAATGATTATACTATTGTAATTATTCATTAGTTTACAGTTCTCACAGACCATTATTGCTTATCTCCGTCTTTTATATGCTAGCTCTAAGCGTAGTGCCTAGAGTTAAGTCCTTGACGTTTGCTAAATTTTAAAAATCTGTTTTCCATCCTTGCTACTGCTTTCCCACCACACTTCCATTTTACAGATCAGTAAGCAAGGCCCAAAGAAATAAAGTTAACGTCAGATCTATTGCTTTCAATTTATACTGTATAAAATCTTGTAACAGCTATATAGTAGACCTTTCTGTTGTAGGAAACAGCCTACAACACTGTATTGACAGTGTTTTTCATTCACCACTAATCTACGGAATAGGTGGCAGGACAGTGATTTCACAAGATGTAGATTCTCATTCAATCAATTAACTTCTTTTATTTATATTCTACACTTTATATCAGACTTCATTTAACCTCACAGAACTTAGGTTTATTAACTAATGTCATAAGAGTCAATGCCTAATTCATTTAGTCCAGTGGTCTTCAACAAAGTGGTTTTTTTCCCCCTCAGTGAACATCTGGTAAAATGACCGGTGACATTCTTGTCACATTCTAGGAAATGCCACTGGCATCTAGTAAGTGAGAGGTCAGAGGTATAGCTAAGTATCTTACAAGGCCTATACCAGCCCCTATAACACAAAGAATTATCTAGCTCAAAATGCAGGTTGTGTAGAAGTTGATGTAGTATAAATTTTCACTCAGATCATCATCTAATCTCTTGCCTTTGTGAAACAGTAATGGAAAAGAAACTTCTTCCTGAAGAGATTTGGAAGCCCCAAGTAAGTATAGCAATCATTGCAGACAATTGCTGTCAACTGTCCTCAGTCCCAAAAGGCTCTATGTGGGTTTCCCAAATTTATCCACAGCACCTGCTTGGGTACAAGTTGGGCAGGTAAATCACTGCTTAACACTGGGGTTTCTTTTTTCTCTTTTTAAAACCAACGAAGTCAAATTAATTATATGTCAGATTAATTTCCTGAACAAGAAATCTATTCTCTGTTAGCATTTTAACCATTTAATTGACTTAGTTATTGGGAGAAGCAAATCTTTTCTAAAACGACTCTCCCTCTTCTATAAATTAGTAGTAATAGTCTTAAGAAAGGGGCCACTGAGCTTATAAAAGGTGATATTCTAGGAACAAAACTTAAAGCTTATAAAAGGTGATATTCTAGGAATAAAACTTTCAGAACAGTAATGTTAGAACTCATGCCTGATCTCTCTAGATCTTCATTTAAATTGCATATCCACAGTTCATATTCCAGTGAATTGTAGATAAGAGATCAACACACACAAAGTAGTAATAATAGCTCCTGTTCCTTTTTCTTTTCTTTACTTTTTTTTTTTTTTTTTTTGAGACAAGGGCTTGCCTCACTGCCCAGGCTGGCTTCGTGTTTACAGCAGTCCTCCCACCTCATCTTCCTGTGTGTTGAGGTTACAAAGGTGCTATCACAGCAGGCTACCAATTTAAATAATTACGATTCAAAAATCTCCAAAGCAATGTCTGTTTGGAGCAGCATTACCTCAGGGTGGTTTCCCCTGGCCCCAAAGTCCCCACTGCACTTTTATATTCACAACTTAAATCAAAATCCAGGAAAACTTTACTAATAATCTTTGTTATTGACATGAACTCTCCTGAGTTTTGATCCTAATGCGACATCCTTATTCCAGAGACCTGGAAGGACTATTCCCAGATGGGTAACTACAAATCAACCCTTATTTTCTAAATAAAATGTATTTTCCTAACTTTTCCATAGCACAGAAAACATGGAAAACCACAGTTTGGAATATTTATTTCCACCCAGCCAAAGTCAGATTAGCATTTAGTCCAACTTTTTCTAGAAAATATTCATATAAATATTCACAGCACAGTGGATATAATGTCCTAATTTTTTTACTTTGCATCATATCAGAGACTTCTCATGCAAAATAAAACTTGTCATACATATTAATAACTATAGAATATACTATCCTGTGGATGTAAAATAGTAATCATTTCCTACTGGTTGTTGAACCACAAAATGGTCCAGATTTTACATTTTTATAAATTTACATTGAGAATTTTCCCATTGAAAATATTCCATTTAGATGCTATCCTTAATGTTTATACTTTATTATTTATCAAGAGCACCAGTTACTGGTACATGCTATCTTGTCGGAGAAGAAAGGACTGTGTGTGATAGTTCCTTTCACCTGGTTTGTCCTTCCCTTCTCATCTCTGTCCAGTTAACTCACTCATAAAATTTCAACTCAAAGGTTACTTCCTCACAGAAGCCTTCTCATACTTTCTGTATTTGATTTTGATTCTTTTTTATATCTCTAATTGTACTGTGTCCTTTCTCCATATCACATGGGCATGGTTGTAATAGTCTTTATTTGTGTATTTGACTAATTTCTGTTTCTTCAGACTGGAATACTACAACCACTAGCTAGATAAGAAGTAATTGTGTGTTGTAATTTAGAGACCAGTTCAACTATCACACACAGTCCTTTCTTCAGACAAGATAGCATGTACCACTAACTGGTGCTCTTGATCACATACATATATATCACTACAACAAAATAGGTTAAAGCTTGAGATTGAAACATTGTTAATCAAAAATTTTCAGGTGTTATACTAAATTCTAGGAATATAGAAGTGAAATTCAGCCTTTATGAAGATGACAGCCTAATGCACTTCTTACTAAGGAACAAATAGTGGATATTTAGGCTTCTCCAGTTGGTCTCTTATAACTACTCACTTTTCCTTGTAATTCAAAAGCATTCATAGACAATACATAAGAGTGTGGCCATACTTGCATGAAACTTACTTTAAAATCAGGGTGCAAGCTGGTTAGGCTCATGGCATCATTTACTGACCCCAGTTCTAATGAACAAGAAAGCCACTAAGCATTATTTAAAACAATGATTACTTCAAAATAAAAAAGAAGATACATGCAGTTACATTTCAGAATCACCTGATGCAGTCTAGGGAGAGGAAGAAACCTGTTTCCAGAGATTTCTTTCAGGAAAATGACTTTAAGATTTGTGAGAGAAGAGGAATTATTTGTATAAAGTAGAGACACACTGGGCTTGGTGCACTACACCTGTAACCCCAGCTCTCTGAGAGGCTGTTAGGACAATTCAAAGTTCAACTTGGGCAATATAGGGACTTGGTGTCACCCTTTATCACAAATAAATAAATTAATAGGGATATAATTCAGTGCAAAAACTGTGTTCAGTCCCCAATGTCTCTCTCTCCCTCTCACACAAATTCGTGTGTGTGCTCAAAGAGGGCAACAACCAAGTGAAGGCCTAAGACATGAAAAAACATTAAATTCTTCAGCTTGACAGAGAGTGGAAGATAAACTTGTGTGTGCATACCATACAAAGTGAAAATACAGACTCGGTGTTGAATAGTTTTCAGAATCTTCTACTTCCTTATGGAAGAAATGCCGGCAAAAGAGACTGAGAAGAAGCAATCAGTGAGATGTAGCAGTAGCAAGAAGTTTGAAATCTTATAGATTCTGTAGCCTCTGCTTCCAACTGACTCAGAAATTTATGAATGTGTAGAATGTGTAAATGGAAAAATACTAGCCTACAGGTTATGAGATCTTCCACAACAAAACAGTTTCTGAAGGATAAGATACATGTAAGAATAAGGCTGAGGGATGAATGGGAGTAGTGGTATAGAGAAAGAAGAACTGTAAAGGAATCATAAGTAATAGGAACATATTGCTGGTATGTAATAGTCAAATAATTTAGCCAAGTGTGGTGCCCACCTGTCATCCCAGCACTCTGGAGACTAAGGCAGGAGGGTCACAAGTGGAAACCCAGCCTGGGCAGGTTAGTGAGACCCTAGGCATTTGAGTTGTACCCATTTTTTTTTATAATTATGAATAAAGTTGCCATAATGGTGAGTGTACAGATTATTGTGTGGACATGTTTCCATTGTTCTTGGATAAATACCAAGGACTAGAATTGCTAGGTTTTATGAAATTTTTTATTAGTATATGTTTGCATACATAATGGATACATTACTCATGGGGAATTGGTACATATACATATCATATTTTACTCCTTTTTAGTTACCTTTCTTTCCACACCTTGAACCCTTCCCATTGGCAGAAGGTCTACCTCCCTTCTTCCTGTCATTTAGCATTTACTTTGTTCTTTATACTTCGGCTTTCTCATGTAAGAAAAACCATGCAATTTTTAACCTGTGTCTTATTTTGCTTAGCATTATGGTCTTAGTAAATTTTTATAAACTTAATGAGATTTCTAAAGTCCTATACTGTTTGATTTTTTTTTTTTTAAAAAAAAAGAGGATATGGCTCTGCATTCAAGCATCATGTAACTGACCAATAAGCAAGAAATTTCTCAACATTCAGTGTCATATTTGACCATTTTTTTCTTTCCTTGCACAATACCAAACATATGGTTGGTACTGTAGAAATTTTTTCCCAGCCCTCTGCATTGCACCATTTGGTGAGCAACAGGTCTGAAGCCATCAGTAACAGCAATTTTTAGCATGTTGAACGTGAAGGTTCTTTGTGTAAAAGCCAGTTTATCAAGAAATAACATGCCACCCTGAGTCTTCAATATTATTTAAAAACAAACAAACCAAGTTTGGTTTTCCATTTTAAAGTAGAGAGAGGTAGTGGGAAACTACCCAGTGGTCTCACCAGATGTTTTAAAATTAGAACTGAGACAATTGAATTGTAATTTATTTTCACAAATTTACAAGAGCAGGAACTGAGATTTTTCTCAGTGAATGAAAATTAGCAGATAATTTCATTCTTTATAGTTAGCAGAGAAAACCTAGCCTTAGGATGATAATGTGAAATAGAGGTTCTCCCTGTATCTGAAAAGTGGGACAAAGATTAGTTCTATGAACGAAGGAAAACGTTCATTTTGCTGAGCACCTACTTCTGCATTTGTGTAAACTGTTTACACCGAAAGCTTATACAGAAACAAGAAACCCCATTCTAGGATAATGGTCCTCCTATACTAAGCATATCCTGTCTTTCATAGCTTGATTTATTAAAGACTTTGGCACTTGGTTTATGGTCTTCTTTCTTCGCATTAATTTTTGCACTCACTTTGAGTGAATTCACCCAAATAACTCATTGAATGCTGTTGGAAAAGGAACAGCACTCACCATAATATATCCATTCCTACTATGTGAACTTTAAACCCTATATTCCAAACTATTATAAATTCTTCTTTGTGTACCTCAAATTAACAGTTCCTAGATATGCTCATCTCCAGTGATACCTACTTTCAATATTCACTTTTATTACCACATCTTATCATACATCTAGTCTGTTTTACCTATAACTTCACATTTTTGGCCAGAATTCCATCCTAGCTCACTCAGTTCAATCATTTTTAGTTCCCTGAGATCACATCTTAAGTGTTCTTTCCCACTCTAATGTCAGCCTGTCACCCTTCTCTGGTTTCTCTGATTTAGGACCTGCAGTCTGTAAACTTATCTTCCTAAGGACATTTTCCTGCCTTTGCTTTTCTTCTCCTGCTGTATTCTGTGTTAAATTATGTTAGTACTTTCTTGCCAGGAGCCACAACTCTCTTTTGTTATTTTGCTGTCAACTAACCTAGCAAAACCCAGATCCAACTGAGTACCTACACAAAGATAGCAGGGTGAACTGGGTTTGGTGAACTGGGTATGGGAGGCTGAGGCAGGAGGATCTTTGCTAGTTCCAGACTAGTCTGGGCTACAAAGTGAATTTAAGGCCAACCTAAATTGCATAGTGAAACCCTGTCTTAAAAAGACAAAACAAACCACTACAATTCAAATTGGCAGTCTAGCACTATAACTTTAGAGTCACAGACCTAAGCTAGATCTCACTTTATCCATGTGTTAAAAGGAGAAGGTGATACCTTTTAATGTGTTAGTCTCTATGATCCCAACCTCATATACTCTATGCCTCTTACCCTGTATCATGTTATAAATTTTCCTTTGTATACCCCAAATTATTAATAGGCTGAAACATTTCTATTATCATTACCCTCTCTCTGACTTTCTTACTTTGCTTTATGCTTACTTTCTGGTTCATTTTACAGGTGAGGGTCTAGTTTATCTGATAAGATACTTTCCTAATATTTTAAATTAATATCTGATCAGTCAAAAAGCATATTCAGACACTGTGAGATGAAATAGTAATTGAAGGAAAATAACTCCTAAGGATAGTAACTCTAATCAGGGAGACCTTTATAAATCTAAGTATTCTCTACTTGTAATTTAGGACTAGGAGTATTAGGCTCAGGTCTCTTTGGTCTTTTATTCTTGGCTTTCCCAACTTCTCCCAAACACCCTTCTTTTTTTATTAGACAAACAGAAAAGCAGTACTACTTAGGCGAGGATTAGTAAAGAGTACTGTTTTATGTATTCATTTACTGAATAGCAGTGTAGCACACTGGTAAAGAGTTTAAGCTCTGCAGCTGAATTTCCCTACTTTCTTTTTCTGTGACTTGGGGTACTTTCTGCTTCATTTATCTTATCTATATAGTATAAAGATAATAATATTAGGATATACCTTACAGTTATGTATGTGAGTCAAATTATGCATATTAAACACCTGAGGCTGATAAGTACTTGATACCTGTAAGCTACTATTCATAATTTAGAGGCAACTTCTCCATTTCCTAAAATATACTTATTAATAAGAGTAATGATGAAAGCTAGGAGCTATTAAAATTCCCTTGATTGGATGTAAAAAGTAGACGCTTAGAATTGCAAAAGATTGAAGGGATTATTTGGACCATTGGGTCTTAATCAGCAATAGGCATCAGAATCACTTATAAAGTATTATAAAAGTAGTTACCTAGACTTTCTCACAACTACCAAGTTCAAACATCCACAAGCAAATCCATTACAGTTAAGAATTCTGTCAAGAATCACTGAAGTAATTCAAATCTTAGATTTTATAAGGAAATTGAGACTCAGAGTCAATGACTTGATAAAACCCCTCAGGGTAAGACCTCTTTAGGGATTTTCTTGGTTAGTTTTCTTTTGTTTCTAGAACAAAATACCTGACATCCAAAATGAAGGAAGGGAAGATCTGTTTAGCTTACCGTTTGTGGAGGTTTCAGTCCATAATCAGCTGGCTTCAAGGCAGGGTGGCATGCCACAGGGGCAATCAAGAAAGCAGCCAGAGCAAAAAAGGTGGAGGGGCAAAGAACAAGCCCCTTTTCCTCCCTTATATTGTATGCAGGCCACCACCCCTGCCTCCTAGGGCAGATGTAGTACTTACAAATCTCTTGTGCCCTCCTCTTGCACAGTATGAGGATATTTACAAAGTAAGGATCCTGGCTCCCTGCTGAGTTCCTTCCTTAAGCTTCTAAACTTCTCAAATTGACACAATGTATCAACCGTAACAGGGATCTTAGTCACTTTCTTACTTTATGAGTGTGATACTATTTTTTTTGTGTATGTTGCTTGGCTAATATATTAAATTTTAAAGAAACTAATATTGAAGTATATTTTTCCGCATTAGCATCAAAAAGAACAATAAATGCTTTAAAACTTGACATACACAGTCTTACTTTACAGCCCTTACAGTACTTCAGCTGTGAATGCAAAGTAACAAAATTTATTTTACAATTAAATGCTGAGGACCATTGCCCATTTACAACAGGATTTAAAGTGAAATTTGCTGTGTTTTTCATGTGAACCTTAGTCTTTGCCACAATGCCTACTGCTAATTAGTGCAGGAAAACACTGTGACGGAGACCTCAACTCTGCCTCACAAATTGACAGGCAAACAAATGTTTTATAAGGGAAAGTACCCATAATTCTTTTATAGATTAGAGCTTTGAAAAATACAATCTTCACTTCTTATAATTAGATGGAATTGTTTTGTTTTACATTTCTAAGGGCTTATTTTTTTAACCTTTGTAAAATATTATTCAAATTGTCTAGTCTATGAATAGTTGATGCAGAAAAATTGGTAGCTATTAGATAAAATATTCTTATTGCAGATTTACTAATTAAATATTAGAATCCTAAAAACTATATCCAAAAAATGATGAGTTTCATATTTGATATTGGTTGTTGTGGTGGTTATTATCTCTCTAAAATATAAAGAGAATTTATATGTCATTGTTCAAATATACGAGACAAATTAGATGGCAGCTGAAGCAACAAAATGGAGTTCAAATTAAATGCACCTCTTAAATCAGATTCTACTCCATATTTGCTTTTATAAAATTTTTATTTTTCTGTGTTTCTTTGCTAGAGATGATAAATGGCTCCCAAATTAATTTCTACTTCTTAGGTAATTTCATTTTACCAACAAAGCACCCACTTTGGCAAATGCATCACACACTCCCAAAAAGTCCACCATCTCAGATGTCTGTCAACTTGTTATTTAAATACTGTTGCTTATACTCTATTTCTACTTAATACTTCATCTGAGGTTCAATCTTTTGGATCTTTTCTCTTGAAGCTTGTGTTGCATGTGTTTGGTTTCTGGGTGTTAGAGTCTGCTTCACCTAATTATCTTTGATTGTGACTCACTCTCTAGTTCTAAACTGCCAAAATGTAATTCCAACAATTCAGAAAATTTCTGGAATACCCACTAGCTAGCTACCTCAAGAGGACCCACCTCAAATACAAGCCCTGTAATATAAACATGCAGTTATGCATTGGTGCAACAGATTTTATTTATCACTTACTATGCATAAAGTTCTATAGAAATTTCTGGATGTTACAGAAGATTAATTGCAGGAAGTTCCTTAAGTCTCTTAAAATTTAATAGGACAAATGATGCAAGCAAATTTAAGAGAACATGTGTTCAGTTATGAGAAAGTTATGTATACAAACAGGATAGTAATTATCAAATCTTCCAACAGAAAGATCTTTAACCACAAAGTTGCAGAGCACAGAATGCAAATGGAGATACAAATAAGGAGTGGTGGGTCATAGATTTTAGAATTAATAACGGGAGAGTGGTGCATAGCTATAATCCTAGCCACTCAGGAGGTTGAAGTAGAAGGATCCTGAGTTGGAGGCCAACCTGGACAACAGGAAGACTTTGTCTCAAAGGAAAAAAAAAAAAAAATTGAGAACACTTACAGAAGGCATTTTAAATAGGCTTTGAAGGTAAAATAACGGAAACTCCATGAGGGAAAGGTATTCCAAAAAATGAACCCAGAGCAGAATAAGTAAGTTACATGAAAGAAATCTTACTTGGACAGTGTAAGTGAGAAGAAAGACAGCACCTATAAAAACTGATTAAAATCAGATCATGGAAGGCTTTGAATACTGAAATATTTTGAATTGGTGAGTATGTATTGGGAGTCCAAAGATTTTGAGCAGAAAATAATTGTCTTGATTTAGCAGTGTTGTACAGGAAGGGTTTGGCAATAGGGTGACAGGCAGGCAGTTAGTAGACTAGCAATGCAAAATAAGGAAAGGGAGTTTAAAAATGAAGACTTTGTTCATATTATTAAGTATCTGATATGTGTGAAATACTGTCTAGGGATTGGGGATGCAGTGAGGACTCAGTTTTTTGTTTTGTTTTGTTTTTTTATCAGTACCAGGGATCGAACTCACAACCTCGCGCTTGCAAGCATCACTTATGCCACTGAGCTAAATCCCCAGCCCCAAGGACTCAGTTCTTGCTGTGAGGGAGTTTTCAGTACAGTGAGAGGCATTAATTTTAAATTCTCATAGAGTGGTCTCTGCAAAATTTCAGTACCCCACTTCTGATCTCTGCCTAATGAAGGATTAAGTCCTCATTTTCCAATGGTAAGTATTCCCTAACATTTAAAATTACTTTTGCATTTTTTGTCAGCTAAGGCAAAAGTATCCTAACCACTTGTATATAAAGGAAAGCAATTTACTACTCAAAATGAGATAAGACAGTAATACTGTACCCGCCAACCAGTGAAGAAAATGACATGTATCTTAAAGAGATAACTGAAGATGATGTGGAGAGTAAATTGGAGGTTATATTAGGGGCATGAAAACTAGTTAAGAGGCTGCAGCAGTAATCTTCCTGCTTCATTATGAGGGCCTGAACTAAGACAATATGAATAGCCCTCTGTATCACTCAGCTGGTACAACTAATGGATAGGTGGTTCTGGTCTGGAATTCACTCAAATCAAATGTCTCAAAAACATAAGCTACACTTGACTTATTTTTTGTAATATTTAGAAGCAATGCTCTCACTGTCAAATAGTCTCTTTTATGATTTCTTTCTTGCTTAAAACATGGTTCACAGTCTTTACCTTCATTCTGTGCACTCCGTAATAAACTCTTGGTTTTGCTTTAGTTAGCCCCGATTAGTTCCTAGGGCTTACAGGCAGAAGACCCTAATTGACACTATATGTGGAATTTCAGACAGCCATGGATGACCAAGTACAGACTATTCGATAGTTGGAAATGCAGAATTAGAAGGGGGATTTTCAAAGCATGGTCACTGATGCAGCATCAGCATTGCCTGAGAACTTATAAGAAATTCAAATTCTCAGGGCCTACCCAGACTTGCTGCATATAAATCTCTGGGACCCCCAGCAACCTGAATATTAACAATATTACGACTTTGAGGGATTCTGATGCACAAAATGGTTTGAAAACTAATTGAACTAGAGCTTAAAAGAGATTAGGGCCAGATATGATGTGTGACTTAGATATATAAAAGTTACTGTTGGGGGAATGAATGTACTCCCCAAAAAGATAGAAGACAGAAGATGAACTCCTGAAATAGAGATAAAAAATAATGCATCTCAAAAAAGAGAAACCTAACCGTGGTGTGAGATAATCTAGAGTCAAGTAGATGAGTGTAGGGAGCGGCTTAAGGTAATTGCCACAGTCCCGCCCCTCCTGCCTGAAGGCATTCTGTGTGTCAGCCTACACTACCCATGACCCTCTCCTGCATTTAGCGGATATGACGAGGGCCCAGTCATGGTTACCATGTACCCCTACCTAGCAACAGCTTCCTGCCTCTAGCTTGTCCTTATTTGGATAGATCTTGCTCTCTAGCTAATCAGCGGACACGCAACGTGCTTACCCTGCCCAGCTCCATGTTTCGCCCCCCCCTTATAAAAACCCTGTGCCCTACATCAATAAAGGAGACTTGACTGGAAGCCCTCAATTTGTCTCGGTCCCTCTCTCCTCTTGCCCTGCCCACCATCCCCGTTCCCTCTCCAGGTGAGACCCACGGATTGATCCGCGGGCCGGATCAGATGAGGAAAGTGACAAAGCTATAGAATAAACCATTAGGAGGTTTTTGTTGTCAATTAAAAGAGATTTGGTACAAGCCAGCAACAGTGACACATGACTGTGCGGCCAGCTACTCTGGGGGTTGATGCAGCAGGATCGTTTGAGCCGAAGAATTACAGAGCAGACTGCAGCATAGTGAGACCTTGCAGAGGGGGGTAGGGAATGAAGAGAGGGAGGGAAGGGGAGAAAGAAGACAGCTAACAAGAATAAGTAAGTAGCAAGCAAATTAAGGCAAAAAAAATACTTTTTATAGAAGTTAGGGAGTGCAGGAAAGTAAGTTGAATAATAAAATCCGTTTTCTTAGGTAAATGTAATTACCTTTTGCTGTGTCACATACACGCTAAAACAGTGGCTTGAGATAATAATTACTATTCTAGCTCACAAGTCTGAAGGTTGGCTGATCTCAGCTGGGCTTGCTTGTACATCTGCAAGCCTACTGAGAGCTTTGCTTTAGACTGAACTGTTTCTCTTATCCATCATCTTCCTCCTTTCTAATTTGGTTGGGCATATTTTTCTGATGGAAATGAGAGATGTTTCAGAAGACACACGGGCTTCTTCAGAGCCAGACTCGAAACAAATACACTGGTATTTCTGCTTCATTTTATTGATCAACGTAATTTACATAGATGAACCCATATTCAAGGGTTGAGGAAACAAATTCACTTCTTTAAAGAAGTTACAAAGTGACATGGCAAAAGGATATAGGCTCATCATGGAAAGGTGGGACTCCAGTCTCCCAGTCTCTCCCCTTCACGGCTCTTGATGTCAGTGGTTTGTCCCACCGTATGCTCCTGCCATGTTGTGTCATCCTTGTCAGGGGAGCAAAGCATTAGGGCCACCTACTCAGAGACTGTCACTTCTACAACCAAAATAGACCTTTTCTCTTTGTAAGTTAATTGCTTCAGGTATTTCATTATACCAATGGAAAGCTGACAAATAAGTAGGTCAGAGATTTAAGCTTTAGAAAAGAGAAAGAGGATGCTTCTGGGAATGGAAAAAAAGGAAATTTGATTGGATTTGATATAACAAATTAAAATATTGGATGCCAAAATAAATTTGAATTTCTAGTAAACCATGAATATTTTTTTAGGATTAAGTATGTGCTGGGCAATATTTGGTAACCTTGCAGTATTTTTTTTAATCATCTTAAATATCATTTAAGTCTTTTTATAATATAATATTTGGGACACACACCAAAAAATTCCTTGATTATTTGAAATTGAGATTCAACTGTGCATCCTGTATTTTATCTGGCAGCTTTACTTTGGATGGATTTAAAATAAATTCATGATAGTCATCTACAAAGGGATAGGTGATGCATTTGGGGATTTATTCTTGGAAAAATTTTGTAACAGTAGCAATGGATGCTGTCAAGTATCAGTGAAAGGATTGCTAAGCAATAGTGAATGCCAACTTTTTCTTGTATTAAACATGACTTTTTCTTGTATTAAAACAGCAGTTCAAAAAATAATAAAGTAAATAAAACAGCAGTAATGTTTCATTGCAGGAAGACATAATAATAGAGATTGCTGTTATTTATACAGACTACCTTTATTTGACTTCAGGAGAGCCGAAGGCAAGAAATTCAGGCATAATTGCTGTAACTAGAGTCCAGGCTGTGCAGCAAAGCAGGAATTAGGAAGGACCAGGAGTCTAGCATTCACAGTCGGGCAGATAGAAGTTCACAAAGTAACTCAATTCATAGCCTTGGAGGAATTGTTCTGTATCATAATGGAGTTAAAATCCGGTTTCATACTGTAGAACTGCAACTAGATCAAAAGCAAGACAAAGTACCTGGTTTTGAATTCAGGCTGTGTGCTCCTGGTCAAGTAATTTAACTTTCCTGATCCTTAGCTCTTTTATATGTAAAGTTGGAATAATAATGGTTCTCACTTCAGGTTCATTGAAGGAGCAAGTAAAGTAAACCATCACAATGCCTGGAGTGATATGCATGTCACAAATTAAGCCCTTGAATGTTTGCTGTTTTTTAAGTATTTTTAAATACCAGTTAAATGTATTTATATCAGTAAGTGCCTTAGAGAATATTATTTTAAAACAAAACATGATGAGTATGTATACATTGCATATTTTCTTCCTTACCTAGCAAATACTATATTTGGTAAATTATCTGTTGAAATTGAGGCTCATACAGCCTTTATCTTTTAAGGTTGTTTTCTTTACTGTTATTACAAGAAAATAATTATACTCTAGTCCTATCTGTCTCATTTCCCCCAGGTGACTATGCCTTGGGATTTTCATAGTTTGAATAACTCCTATAGGCTCTGCCACCCACCAAGTTAAATAAATCAAGATTCCTCCCAGGGGATTGTTTTGTGGGAATGTGAGCAGCTTGTTTTCATGAGATCTGTACCTTGATTTGGACTTCTGTTAAGAGTCATGATCACGGTTATGTTATTTTTAGATGTTATTTCTTCCATTTTACACAGATTTTTAAGTTATTTGCACATAAAGATTTTTGAAAAGGGAATGTTTTATGGGGACACTTTGCTTATACAAAGAAAATTTTAAACTATTTAAAAGTAATTACTTGTGTTATATTTTCCTTTTCTAAAGTAAATGAAAGCATTAATTGATGTTATCTGAAAAGAAAATGAAGACCAAGAAAATGTCTTTACTCTTAATGTTTTAAAATAAGGTAATATTATTCTCTGTTTGAATGGAGCCTTCTAAGGAATTTTACCACAGTCTCATACACAATTGACTTAAATGCATTCTTTATCTTTAAAAGGAAGCAGAGTAGGATCATTGAGTAAATCACATGTGTTCAGAGTCTTGTCTGGTGTAATCATATACTACACAAACACATTATTCTGTAGTCAGGAGGGTAAGGAGATGTTTAAAACAAGACTTGCCCTTGAGGAGACCTTTTTTTGTTTAAAGAATAGTGCAGTCAAAGACCACACAGTAGAAGATAACAGAAAATATCTAGTATGCCTTCCCCCACCTTTATATTTTCTCATTCTTCTTTGTTCTCTAAGGACATCTGTTGCAGTGATTATTCTGTATAACTCATGGGTACATAGCAGAAGGCATATCATATTTCATTTATTATTTTGTCTATAATTACTACTCTTATATCATTCCATTGTAAGATTTTTTAAAATATTTTCTTTGTAAAGGATATGAAAATGTTATAGGAAATTTATTAGTTGACTGTAGATATCTAAAAATTAAATTTTTAAAGTCTCAATTTAATAAAATTATACCTTAGGAAGCCTTGTGAAGTTTCATTATGCTGCATTTTATTATAAATATATTTTTAAACTATTTTTAAAGTATTTAATTTTCTTATATTCATTGCAGTAGACTTTTAAGACTTTAAAATGGAAATATATTAAGATAATAAGTGATCAAATACTGTATTTGAAAAATTGATGAGACTGTATACTTCACTTTCATACTACCGAAAGTGTTAATTGGTAGCTAAATCATCAAATATCAGAGTTAAAATTAAAACAAAATAAAACCTAAAATAATTTCTTCAGAGACTTACAAAGATCTTTCATTTGCACTCAATTTAGTAAGGAGATTATTTTGGATAATGATTTTTTTTTCTTAAATGTCTTACCTACCCATTTAAAGGATATTCTTAATTATGAGTACCAATGCTGTGAGATTTTAGAAAATCTAAAATAGATGCATTATTTCAAACATTTTCAACATTTTGATAGCTGGTTTGCTGTCTATTCATTATGCATTTGAAATTTTAAGTTTTCAGTTTTTCAGCAGTTTTTAAATGCATCTTACATTGCCATCCAGTTTTGTCCTAAATTGATCTTTTGGGGATTTTTGAAATTTATTTTGAAAGGTTTTCTAAATCTTTTTTATTATGAGAAATTTCAAACATATACAAAATAAAACAAATAATAAAACTTCCCAGATTATACCTTTTAGAGTATCCTGGTAAATAGGTAAATAGATAGGTAAATGCAGGAAGATGAGCTCCACTGCTTCTGGCAGTCCTGCCCATACTTTAACTCTTCTATTTTGTCTTTAAATTCCTATTCTTCCAGGATATGGCTGAGCTTTTAGTACTATGTTGAAACAGATACTATGAATATTTATGCAACAGATGTTTAGGAACTCAAGAAATGCTTGCTGCCTAATGCACACTAGAAAGAATTTATGTACATCATAAATTATAAATATCTAATCATTTCTCAACCTATGTCACATTGTATTTCAAAAGCTTATTGGTGATCAGCCTACTTCCGGAGCTACAAATGTGCTTCTCAGAGAAACAAGCTTAGAATGACTTTTAGCATTTTGGGCCATTCTCAGTAACTTACAAATTTATAGTAGAGAAACGTGTCCACTAATTTTGACATTGTTTCAATGAGAAAACACTTCCTTTACAGTTTAAGTACTAGGCAACACCACCACTCATCTTCCTCCCCACTAAGAATGGTGATGGAAGAATGGGAAAACAAGCTCTCATACAATAGGGATCATGTCTATGATAAGGAGTCCTTAGCTTTTTCAGCATAAGTAGCATGAACTCACAGAAGATGACAGGGAAATAGGAGTACACTCTGTACATATCATTCTGAAATTATTCCTCTTTTAGGGGCAGTTGGGAAGTCAAGATCTCCTGTAATAATAATCACATCTGTGATTGGTCCTTAGCTCTCTCACCAAAAGTAATAGGGACTTGGAGAAGAAAATGGAGAATATGAGTGGGGAGGGATATAAGCACTGTTGCAAAATTATCCCTTTCCCTGCTGTTGGAATTTGGTTTTGTACAAGTCCTTAAAAACTGAACAAAACAAAACATCTCTTTATAAAATACTCCGAACTGTATTCAAAGTTTATAATTTACAGATTTTTTTAAAAATGGGTATCTGATTTTTGAGTAAGTTTCCAGCATAGGGAGAAATCACATTCACTGGCTGTGGCATATTCTACAACAGCAAAAGATTCCTGACTTAAAACATAAAACTGAAATATAAGCATAAGTATTAAAATGCTAATAAGCTAAAATCAGGTTGTTGAGATATGTTTATAATGAACCTATAATGTATAATGAACCCAGGATACTATAGAGTATCCTGGAATGACAGATGGAAGCAGAAATATGAGCTCCACTGCTTCTAGCAAGCCACCCTATACTTTAATTCTTCCAATTTGACCTTAAATTCCTGCTCTTCCAAAATCCCTCTGTAAGCAAGACTTTGGAGACACAAAACTGTTAATGAATTTCTTTTCAATATAGATGAAATCATAAAATACTAAGGGCTAGAAAACTTAATGGATGGAGCAAAAAAGGAGAGTTTCAGCAAGAGTGAAATAGATGAAAACAAGGCCATTCAGAATTAGAAACCCTAAACATTACACTGTTCTGTGACCTTGGTAAAGTTATTTAAAACCTCCCAGGATAACCTGGAAATATGGTCAAAATAAATCAGCTCTGTTCCTTCTAATTCTAAAAATATTCCATACTATGAACAGTCATACTAGATCCTTTACATCTTCAAATGCTAGTGTGTCGTGTTGGTTATCTGTAAACTAACATAGGTTCAATCTTACACACTCTCCAGAGATTATGTATGCTTTTGAGTGACTTAACTGCGTTCCCAAAGCTAGGTGTCTCCAGAGAGGGTTATGTCAGTATCCTTATATCCAAAGAGAATAAGGCATACTTCAAGATGACTAAATTTTGTTCAGCATGATGTACAGCACCTTTCCCACAGATCTATGCTCCTATTAGACAAAGAGTAGCCTACTATGTGTCAAGTACTATACTAAATAATACTTTACATGTATTACTATATTTATCCTCACAATATTCCTGAGAATGGGAATATTGGCTTTATTTTACATATGAGGAAATTTCCCAAGAAGTAGTGATGAAGCTAACAGATGGTGAAACTGGATTCAAACCTGCTATGAGAATGACACCATGGGTCTCATAATTGACTTTATTCACCAATGTAACTACACAAAGCAAACCCCAAAGCTTTTATTACAATTAGTATCTTAGTTACTTTTTCATTGCTGAGACAAAATGCCCAACACCAAAAGGTAAAAAAGGAAAGGTTTATTTAGCTCACACTTTTAGAGGTTTCAATCTATAATCAGCTGGCTCCAGGGCAGGGTGGCCTTGCAAAAGAAAAACATTTCATGGCAGGCAGATGGTAGCAAAGCAACAGGGAGGGGCAAGACAAGCTGCTCTGTGGCCCTTATATCCAAACTACTGGGATTAGGGCAGTACCAAACTAATCAGTGAAATGATTTAACAGTCACCTACTTTTAATCCTGCCGGCCTTAATTCAAGCATTGCATCATAAATCCATTACACACTAAATTCAGCCACCGCTAAAAAGCCCCATCTATGACTACAAGAGGGTTTGAGGGGACATCTAGACACAAAGCATAACAGCTTGACACTCACCAGTAATTCAGTGCAACTCAGATTCCTCTAACTGTGGGACCCGGTCCCTGCAGCAATTAGAGTTGGCTTATGTCCCAAATCCCAAAGCATGCTCCACACACTCCCAATTTACCTGGCTCTTCTGAAGCTATGGAAAGCCAAAAAAGAGACCTTCATCTCACATTTCACTTCAAGAGCATGACCTAAAAATTCCTTCCCATCTCCTAAAGTCTCCACTGCTTCCCAATAGCACCACAGGCTAAGTATCAACCCATTAACACATGGGCTTCAAGATCCAAACTAGGAGAGCACCCAGAGAGGCAACTCTAGAGCTTGACACTAAGAAACTGCTCTAGTAGCACTCAATCAGGAAGCCCCCGCCTCCTACTACACGGCTGACAGTGCCAGAAGACAAGAACCCCAGTCATCATGAGGTGAGCAGCTTACTCCAACATATGCTGGCTGCAGGCCCAAAGGCAACAGCACCAAGTGATTGTGAACTAAAACCTCTAGATATAGCTATATATATCTATCTATATATATATAGATGATAAATATATCTATATTTTTTTTAGCAGTAATGAAACACTGACTAATACTCTGGGTTTTCTATCTACAGGAACCTGATGAATGTTCTAGGGTGTTTATCTGAAACTTCTTTTTAGTGGACATTTTAGAACTAAACCATAACATTCCACTCTGACCTCCAAAATGCTTATGTTCATCCCATTGTGCAAAATGCATTTAGTCCATCCCTAACCACTGTGTAGAAGAATTGTGAATCTTTTTCTATTTTATTTTAAGAGGATAAAACAATAAAACCAATCAAAACAAACCAGTGTAAGAGATACAGGATTTCAGAACATTACAAAATCAACAATAGTTACCATAATGCTTTTTGATATCTTCAAAATAGCTGCAGATAACTTCACACATAGTAAAATTCAAACAGAGCAGAATAGAAACAATAAAAATAAAACAGTGAATGCAATAAAGGATTTCAAAACAAGCCAATAGTAAATCCAAAATTGCTACCATAATATATCTTGCTATCTTTGAAATAGCTGCTCCTGCCATTGGATTTAACATAATCAAAAGAAAAGATAATAAAACCCAACCCAACAAAACAATGGAAATGATATAGGGCTTCAAAACAAGACCATAGGGAATCAATAATGGCTACAACCCTCAGAAGGAGATCGCCCCCTAGATGCCACACTGCATACCACTATGCTCTGAACTTATGATCAGACCGCTGGCCCTGGACCTGCAATGTTAGCGTAACACCAAAGTACCACAGGAATCGAATTACATTTTACCTCCATAGCTATCATCACAGCCTGTGTTTCTCTGGATAAGCCTATCACACAGGGTGCAGGGGTAGCGGGGATGATTGATACTTCTTGTTTGCCAGCCCATGCTCTGGAAGGGGTTGGGGTCTGGCTGTTCCCAGTCTGCAAATGATGCTGACTCATAGGGAGGGGCTTGGGTCTGGCTGTTGTCAGTCAGCTAGAGGCGCATGCATGGTGCTGGTTCCCAGATTAGGCTTGTCTGATGGTGTGGCCTTGTTCTCTTTCCCTCTGGTTCGCAAATGGTACTGACTCATGGGGAGAGACTTGGGTCTGGCTGTTCCCGATCTGGCAGCAGCCCGCACATGGCACTGGTTCCCAGACTGGGCTTTAAACTGTCAAAGTCTTAACAGTTCTAGCATTGCTGAAAAGTCCAAGTCCAAAGTTTTCTTGAGACTTAATGCAAACTTACTTGTAAGCACCTATAAAAAATAAAAAAGAAAGTTAAATACTTCCAACATACAATGGCACAAACTAAAGAGTCTTATTCCAAAAGGAAAGAATAGAGGGATAGATAGAAATCAAACCAAAGCAAGACCAGAGCTTAGCAGCGTGATCATTAAATCCTACAGGTGTATGTCCAACCTCAGGGGCAAGTTGTGAGATGTATGCTGCAAAGAGCTTGGGCTATCCTGGCTCTTGTGACCTTGCTGGTTGGAGTCCACATGGTTTCCTAAACTGGCTCCATTCACACCCTACAGCTTCCCTCAGCAGAGGTTCACACTCCTGATATCTACAACTTCCTGGTATCTGCAACTGATGAATGGTATTTATCTGAAGCTTCTTTTTGGTGGACATTTTATATCCAAACTATAACATTCCATCTGTAACCTTTGAAATGTTTGTGTCCATCCTGTTGTGCAAAAATTTTTCATCCATGCCTAACCACCATGTAGAAAAATTGTCAAAGTCTGAGGTCTCCACAGAACCTTTAGTTTCATTCTCATAGCTTTAAGAAATGCTGTCTCATAGTGTCTGGGCAGGACTGTGACTGTATCACACACTTTTTCCCTGGACTCTCAGGCCTTCTTCTAAAATCTTGGTGGAAGCTTCCAAGACCCTGTAACTCTCACATTCTGCATGCCTGAAAAACCACCATGTAGAAGATACCAAAGTCTGCTGCCCATGGGAACAGTATCTGGGTCCCCTTGGACCATGGTTGCCATGGCCTCTTAGTGTTTAGATTCCTAAACTCTCAGAAACACTTCTTTAGGTGATCCTATCTGAGCAGGCCACTCATGGACTCTCTTCCCAAATGAAAGATTAATAGTTTTTCACCCTTGACCTGCAATAGGTGGAGTCTTGCTAATTTCTGAGTAGCCCTCAAGGCATCTTTCTTCTTGTACAAAGTAATTGGCTTCTTTTTAATGCTAACCTTTCAGCAAGTATGCTATACTTTGCTCCAACTTTGCAAATGTTTCCTTCTGGCAAGACTGCAAACTTAGCAAATCATTCAGCTCTGCCATTTGCTCATGATTCTCACTGTAGATCTGACTAAAGCAGCCAGCAGTGCCCATGTTACTGTCTCAGTGTTGGGCTGACTTTAAATTTCCACCAGCAGACTAGTCTACCACCCTTAATCTCAGTCTCCTGCAAAGTCTCAGGGCAAAATGTAGACAAATTTTCTGCCAGAATGTAACATGCCTGGCCTCTAGTCCAACTGCCAATGGAGTCCTTTTTTCTACCTGAAACCTGCTAAGCCTAGCCTTCCTGTCCACATCCTAGCACCATTGTGAGCTTCTAAGCTCTGATGGATTTTTCACATTAATACTACTCACAACATTCTAGGGCTTCTCTAGCCTACATCTCCAAACCTTTCCAAACTCTTCCTACAAACAAGTTCCAACAGCTTGTAAACCACATAGCCAAGTATAATCACAACAGTAGTCCTATTACAGTACCAATTTTCTGTATAAGCTGCTCTCCCTCTGCTGAGACATAGTACCTAACATGCTCAAGTTAAAGGAGGAAAAGTTTATTTTGACTTACAATTTTAGTGGATTTAGTCCATGGTTAGCTGATTCTAAAACAGAAAAGTGAAGGGAGATGACATGGTGGAAGAAAACTGTTCACTGCATGGTAGCCAAAAAGTAGAGAGAGGAAGGAACTAGGAACAAGAATGCACCATTCCAAGCTGCACACCCGTGACCTGCCCCTTCCAACCAGGCCCTAGCCCAAAATGTGAGACTTTTGGGGTATAGTTTAGATCTAAACCATGATATTATGTGTCTTTTTCCCCACACAAAATAAATATACCCTCTATTATCAGAAAGCAAATGAATTATGAGCAGAGATACTGAAAGTGTGAACATGGTTGATGGACAGCAGTAGCACAACCAACCTTCAGTTGCTGAGATGATTGAAAACTATTTTAGCTTTGTAAAAGCTTATTTTAGCTATTTTTTTTTTAATTTAAGACTATCTTAGACCACAGACATTATGGCTGGACTATTTATTTAGTTAGAATTGGGGTCTTGCTATGTAGGCTAGGCTGGCCTTGTACTCATAAAGCCTAGGTTGACCTCGAATTTGTGATCTTCCTGCTCAGTCTCCTGAGTACTGGGATCATGAGCATCTACCACCTGGCCCTAAACTATGTTCTTGAGTTGCGTTTTCCTTCTGTGAAACAATTAAATGACAAGTTTAGGATTAATATAATGTATATGAACTATGAAAATTCTGATTACTTACAGAAGCTACTTACCATGCATAGCCCTTTAAAACTGTTTTAGTTAAAATCTGGACCTACCCATTGTGTTAATATTTCAGCCATGTAGGTTTCTTTGTTACACACTATAGAGAAATTTTTTTAGTGCATAGGACTCCCTTATTACATGTACAGACTTCTACATCTTGTGATCATGGATTGGACCTAATTTGAACATTTTGTATTGTTCACTTTCAACCAATATTTTTCAAATTATCTAGATCTGGAAAAGGTCAATCCTTCCTAAGAATGGCTGCCTGGAGTTTGCCTGATAGAGAAAATTTGCTTGAAGCCAAAATAAGCTTAGTAGAGTAAACAATTCTGCCTAGGTATTATAACTATTTTCCTTGTTTTTAAGAGTAATCAGAATATTATTTTTAAACACTTGTTTCCTAGAACCAGTGAATTAGTTTGGCTAATTTTGCTTCATTCATATCCAAAAAATAGAGTATTTTGAGACTTTGGTTGGTTTTGAATATTCACAATTTTTTTAACATCTCATTCCCATACATGAACAGTAATTATTTATGGAAAGTGGCTTGATTTTTGTTAAATAATAACCTACACATTCTCTCTCTCCCCCTCTCTCTCCTTCCCTCTCTCTCTCCATCTCTGTCTCTCTTCCTCCTCTCTCTGTCTCTCTCTGTCTCTGTCTCTCTCTCTCTCACTGTCTCATATGCATGGGGGGCATTACTTTCTTTTAAAAAGTATGAGTTTTAGAGGTATTTGTCCTTAAATTGACATGTTGGAGGATATAGAAGATTCTTGTCTTGGATCACCTGCCCAGAGATCTCATAATAGAGGGATTTAAGATGGTGAGACAAAAAGCTTTAGAACCTGGAAAAATATATACATTTAAGTGTGGTTTAATGTAATTTAGTCATAAATTCCTTTTTTCTCAAATACAAAGTTTTAAAAGAATAAGCAGGAAAATCAACATGCTTTTCATGTCTTATAAAACACCCAAGACTGCTTTTCTGTTTTTCTGTGTTGCAACAGTAGAAAAAATGTAAAATCATAGTCTACTTATAATCTCATCAGAGGCTTTATAGATGTATAATTTTGATCTGTAGTGCCCTTGGACACAATTTATGCCCTTATTTATTTGAAATAATTTTATTAGAAGATAATCTGAAAGCTGTGAATAACAACAACACTTTACTAATCTTTCCATGTGAGATGGTCAATAGAAAACTTCATGGTCTTTTTAAAAACATCTCTAATATTTTGACCTCTTATAATGAGCAGTCTATGACATTAATTTCCTCCTTACAGTTTTCACTTCAGTAGTAATCTTAGGGTAAATAGGAAATACACATAATAATAATTTCACTTAAATTTATAATGTAATAATTCTTTTTGAATATAGTTTTGTAATAAGGAAGGAATTCAAAATAGACCCTCAGTTCTGCAAAGTATACAAGGAAGTATAAGCCTGCTGGTATTCCATTCACTTAGCTATACGTTTTGAAGGCATATCCACCTTTACTAGAGGACAAGATCTGGTTTCTTCTTAGAGTAACATATGCATAGTAAAGATAGATAGACATTGGTAATTACTTCTTAATGTTCATAGATTTAGTTACAGAACATTAGAGAACTGTTATTAATGTATGTTTGGTTGAAAAAACCAGTCATGGCAAATTTGACGTATTAAGTCTCTAATCCACTGCTTTGTGCTTTCACTTCCTCAAACCAATACTTCCTCCCCATCTTCTTTTTTCTATCTTTGCTTTTATTTCCCAGAGAAATTGGAGTAACCTGAAATGAACTTCCACAAACCATACCACCATCACCATGTAAAGTCACCTGCCTATATCTATCTAGGCCTGTTTTCCTTCTTGTTTCTATGAATGAAATGTTCCTAGTTCTGTGTCATTGGAACTTGTGTATTTGGTCTCATCGCTTTCCCTGCTCTATGACAGTAATGATTCAACAATTTTCTCTTTCCTGCATCATCATTCTCAATTTCTCTATTAGATCATCCCCATTTGAATGAACTACAAATACAGTGGAAGCAATTATTAATTCTCTCTACAACAAGATTCCTGTTTTGTTTTGTCAACCTCTTCTGTTCCTCAAACTATTCTCACTATGATTCTATTAAAATCCAAGATCTTGTCTCCTCCCTTTTCAAATCCATCCAGAAGCGTAACATATACTGTGTGTAAAAGTTAAAAGACCTTACAGAAGTCCTATTTGATCTTCTCTGCCCTCTCCCTCCTCTCACATCTCTTAACTTTATATCCTGTTCCTGTCCTGTAGCTTTTATTGTACACTGGCTTTTCTGTTTTTCCTGGAACACCTAGGTATACTGCCACCACTTGCCCAGAATTTTACACGACTTGTTCCATTTCTTTCAAATATCACCTTATTAGTGAAGCCTTTCCTGCCCACTTTAAATTTTTAACTCTCAGGCTAGGGCTGTAGCTCAATGGTATAGGACTCAGCAAGTATGTGTGAGTTCTATCCCAGCACTAAAAAAAAGAAAAAGATATATAACTCCTTCTACCTCCCCCGTTCTACTTTTCTTCATTCACTTATCTACCAATTGTAAAATACTATACATAATTTTCCAGTTGTTTATAGTTTGTCTGCTCCACACCCACTCCCAGCTTTCTACCCCAAGTAAGATCCACAAGTGGCCTGAATCCCTTGCCTTTTTTTTATATTACATATTAGTGGTATATTCTTAGAACATACTAAGTACTCTCTAAATATTGTTGTAAAAATGAATCAATCTTTATGAGAATCTAACTGGAAAATGATGTAGGAGCATCTGTCACACAGATCGATTTATTTTTGTTTCACCAATTCTCTTTTATACACATAAGTTCAGTACAGTTTTCACTTCAGTTGAATTCCTTTCTCTAGGAATTGAACAATTCTACTCTTGTACAGTTTAAGAGAAATATATTCTGAAAAAATTATATATCTTAATACTTTTTGTGGTTTTGTACTTTGAGTGGGTTACTACTGAAAAAAATTTTTAATTCAACTTAGACATTCATTTCTTCTTTAGTGGTTACTAGTCAAAGATGATCTGATAAAAATTAATCTCCAAACTGCAACTTTAATTATATTACACAAATTTTGATATGCTGTACTTTCATTATTTAGTTCAAAATATTTGTCTGTGATTTCTTGTGTAATTTCTTGCTTGACCCGAATACCTGTAGTTTAACTTCCAAATATTTGAAATTTCACAGGTGTATTTATATATATTTTTTATTTTCCTTAGTTCTATAGGTCACTGAGGCTCTCTGGTTTTTGTTTGATTTGCCTCTCCACCACCACCATCGCTCATGTTGTACAGTTTCTATTGCCCACTTTTTTGGAGGGTGAGGTTGTTTTCTGTATTTGTATCTACTTTGGTTTTTGTAGTTTTAGGGACTAACCCCATTGCTAGGCAATTCTGTTGCTTAATTGGCTATTGTTAAACCCATCCAATAACATTTTATTGCTGGAAGTATATTTTTCAGGTCTAGAAATTTTAAGTAATTCTTTAGGTTGCTCTTTTACTACCTGTTGAGATAGTAAAATGTTTATTTCCAAATTATTCTTTTCCATTACCTCATAAATATATTTGTAAGAGCTGTTTTAAAGTCTTTTTCTATTTATTCTGCCATTTCTATTCATTCTGTGTACTGACCAATTTTATTCTGGTTATGCTTATGTTTTCTTCTTTATATGTCTAATAATTTTTATTGGGGCTGAACATTGTAATAACCCCCACTGTTGTGTGGGGTAATCTACAGTTTCTTATCTCTTCCAGGAGTGTTCAGAGTGTTCTGTTCTTAGAGTTAATTTACTTGAAGATCAGCTTGATCCTTTCAGTCTTGTTTTTTTATGCTTTGTTAAGATGTTTCTAAAGCAGAAGGAAACAAAAAACAGGTAAAAGGCCAGATAGGAAGTATTTTAGGTACTACAGACATTATCCACTTTTGCACATTTGGTTTTTTGTTTGTTTGTTTTGTTTTGGTACAACTTTTTTAGAAATGTAAAAATATTTTTGTAAGCCATACAAAACAAAGCAGTGGGTTGGATTTAGCCTGGGGTCCACTTAAGTTGCCCACCAGTGTTCTAAAAACTAATGTACTCTAAAGCTATTTTATAGTGTGGCCTTTCTGAATGTCTATTAAATGCTCCTCTGTCATATCAGAGACTTCGATTACCCCATGTGTAAGCTAGCAAGTGAACTTGCCACATTTTCACAGATGCTAGCCGAATGAAAATCCTAGGTAAAAGACAAAGGAACTCAGCACAACAGGCAACAATGGCTTCATCTTCTTATTGTTTTCCCTTATTTCCCAAGCCTCATAAGACCAATGTAGAGGGGTCAGGTGAATGTTACATGTAAGTCTCTGTCAGCATGAGGCCAGAGGCTGTGGGAAACCTCTAATCTTATAAGGTAGTTGCCACCAAGTATGCCAAATGTTGTCCTGGAAAGCCATTGTCTTTGCTATCCTGGTCAAGAAACAAATCTGCCCTCTGTTCTAAAGAATGACACTATACTTTCCAAAGAGGTTTTCTACTGGTTGTAGCTCAAAAATTCGCCACCCTAGGATAGTTGTTCTTTCCCAAAGAATTGTTCTCTTAGGAGTTGTTCTTTGCTTAGCATTATGGACTCCTGTTTGAGCATGTGCATCTTAGTATTCAAAGACTCATGATGACTTTTATGCATTCCTCTGGAGCTCTTTCATGACTTTTTTTCTTCTCTGGTACTCTCCTTCTCAAATTGCAGTCACTTTTCAATTTCTATCTCTGTCTTAAGTTGAGCAAAACTGCTGTGCTGTGCTTTGGATCTCCGTCTTCACAGACAGCAAGCTGGGGCATTTGTAGGTCCCAGCTCTTGTTTTCTTTCCCTCGGGGATCTCAGCCTGTACTGCCTATTGTTTATACATTTCTCATTTTTATAGCTGGAGAACAGTTACTTGATCACTGATTTTTTTTTACCATTAATTTATATGTTTTGAAATTTTTATTTGCACAGCCAGTTTGAGTGGGAGGTATTTCTTACACTATCTCCAAGTTTGATGAAAATTTCCCTCTGCCTTTGCCCTTATTCCATACCCTATTCCAAAGCCAGTTCTTAAAATGACTTTGGAGGGCTCTTATTTCTTCACTATATTGGGAATATGGCAAATCCAGTCCTGGGCCATCTTATGTCTCAATTTAGTTACTGTCATGATGTTTTTCTTTTCCTTTTCCCCTCCTAGGTCTACAAATATTTAAATACTTAGCTGTAGGTATCAACAGCAGTTTTTTTCAGGCTACTTTCATGGGACTAGAGAGAATCTGGGGAGCAACCATTGCTGTTTGCCTGCAATGAAAGGCTTCTTGCAACTCAGGATTTTCAGTACTACAACAGAGTCTGGGAAAACCAGGTTGGTCAAGTTAGAGCTGCCCCACTTTCAGGCTTCCCATGATAGAACTGGCTTTGATCTTCATCTGGAGTATAGCATTTCATCCCCCATATTCCACAAGAGCTAAATTTGCCACCACCACTAGCTGCTTCATGATCCAGACCCTGCCACTCTAGTCAAGCTCATTGCTTTGCATTTCTGTTGTATTTCTGGTGCGTAAGGCTGTTTTTGTTTTTTTCTTTCCTCAGCAGCATTCTTTTTTTTCTCTTTTTTTACTTTATCTATCATTACCAATGTGTTTAGAGCATATAAGAGCACTTGAAGCATGAACTATCTGTGTCATCTTGACTGGAAACTCTGATTCTTTTTAAATTTGATAATTGTCTTCATTTGGAAAATAATGTCATTTAATAACTGACTTTATTTAAAACATATCCAGCCCTCCTTGTCATTTTGAGGAACTCCAAATCACAGAAATTCAGGCAAAATATAGTCATTTTCCATATAAAGGTCCCATTCTTTCTTTGAAGATATTATAACTGAATACTTGAATAGAACAGGGAGTAGAGCATCCCAGCTTCACTCCATCCTGCATCTTCTGGTTGATGACCATGGCCTTTCCATCCTCTCCACGTCTGTTTCTGACTATTCTCCTTTTCTCCATTCCTGAAGAGGCAAAAAGAACAAAGTCAAAGGGGTTCGAAGCAATAGTTTCCAACCTCTGTGAAGTTGAAGGTTCTCTTTTTTCCCAAGCCCTCAGTCAGTTTGGGAGAATATGTGGATTTTCAGAATCTTTGCAATAACTTTAGAACTTTTCCATGAACCCCAGAACTTGGGCATGAGGCACACAAAAAAAGCTTTTCTACTTTTCTGTTTGCCTCAAACTATGTTCTATCTATATTTTTTAGATGTGAGGGTTTTTTAAAAACAATTTTCAGTCTCTTGCTTTTCTATTTAGTTGCCAATAACAATCCAATTAACTGTGTTTCAGACTTACATTGTGACTTACAGAAAGCATTTTAAATCACTGAATTAAAGAGTGGTTGAAGATAGAGGTTTTCACATTTTAAACCCAAATATCTAAATGTCATGCGAACCAAATTCCTGTTACAGTACAATACTTGTGAAGTAACAGAAATAGTTACTGAAGCAATGTAATTCAGATGAGCCATCTTAGATCTACTTAGAAATATATAGTACATTCCTTTCACTTAGTCTTCTATTTTAATTGAAATGGTAGAAATGTATATGTAGCCAATTCTCATTGAGATATACTAAAACTGGTCTTTTATGGTATCATCCTTTGTAAGAGCCAATCTGTTTTTAACAAAAATAAACATGTGAGTTAACTGCTCACATTAAATAATTAAACATTTTCTCTGAGATAATTTAATAAAGAGCAAAACTACCTTATTGTTTTGTTAAGCAGATGAGTTGGAAAAATGCCTTGACGGGGTATCTTAAAATAACTCCGCAGGTAGCTGTTTTGTGATTCTTGTCTTGGGGTGTAGAAAAGTTACAGAATGAAATAGAGAACTATCATTTAGCAATTAAAAACATACTTTGCTCATTTAACTAAGATTGAATACTTCAGCAGCAAGTTATGCACTAAAGTTAGACATTAGGGTTGATCCAATAGCGGTACAAGTTACAATCCTTTAGAAACTGTAGTATGATGGTTCACATCAGGACACTGCAATGTGAGACTATAAATCACATATGCTGCATTCTTATGAGGCCATTATACCATGGCTTTCTCTACTGTGGGTCTCTAGAATCCTCAAAGCTAAAATTTCTTCTACTTAATGTTTGGACTGTGTTTTATTTTGTTTTGTTTTTCTGTTGTCTTTCATATATGCTAACTCTTCAGAAATGATATTTACCTTTCTAGTTTTTTGGCCCCTAAACCCCACATCTGTAAAATACATGTGTATACTAGAAAGCAAGTATTGGATGAGTACTACAAACAGCATAATAAAACATATAGATTTTGAAAAATTAATAGGAAAGGGAAGGTGATGGTAGGGGAAGACACTGAGTCTTGGAATCAGCCAGACCTACCTGTATTGAAACCCAACTTCCCTGTACAATTTTATGTATACTCTCTGTATAACCTTGGCAAAATCACTTAATTTCTATGGGTCTTAGCTTCCTTCTCTGGCTAAAAAAAAAAAAAAAAAAAGCAGAAAATGTTAGATGCTGAGAAAATATTACTGTGTTCCACTTTCCCTTCAAAAGACCTTTAAATATATGGCTACCCAGATTTCTATTAATTGACTGTTTACTGTATTGCCATGCATTGTGCTTCATATTATCTCATTTAGTCCTAACATACACAAGAAGTACTGGAGTTTGTCCAGTCCTGGATGTGCTTTTAGGCTTTACTTGCCTAAAGCTGCATGGCTAGAAAGTGACAAAATCAGAGTAAAGCACAGTGCTCTTAATCACTCTGATTTCAGCTTCACAAAAATTAAAGTCTCTATCATTTCTCAATCTTTTGGCTAAGACCAGTTGTATGAATTTAAGCCTTTTGGAGATACCCTTCCAAGCTAATGCTGTCAAAAAATTATATCTCAAACCATTTGTCTCTTATTTAATTTTTATTTTTTACCATATTTAATTCAGATGTATTAATTTGCTATGACTGCCATAACACTCTTATAGATTAGGTAGTATAGACAATAGAAAATATTTTCTCACAATTCTGAAGGCTAGTTTCAAATAAAGGCACTGAATGGGAAGGTGACCAAAAGATGGAAGAAGGGTAGAGAGAAGAGAGGGGAGGAAAGAGGAATTAAAATGTGTTATATCCTTGTACCAACTCCTCATGATGACTGTAATTGTTATGTAAGGCAAACATGTACTAATAAATTTTTTTAAAGATAAAAGTGCTGGTAGATTTGGTTTCTTATGAGGTCTCACCTCTTGGCTTGCAGATAACCACTGCTATGAGGTGCACATTTCTGTCCCTACCACCTCCAAATCTGCATATTGAAATCCTAACCCCAAAGTGGTGGGGTTAGGATATGATGCCCTTGGGAGGTGGTTATGTCATAGGAGTGAAGCCTCAACAATAGGATTACTTCCCTTATAAAAGAGACTCCTTACCCTTTCCACCACATGAAGAAACAGCAAGAAGGTACCATCTATGAGGAAACAGATCACCAAATCTGCCAGTACCTTGTTCTTGGACTTCCCAGAACTGTGAAGAAAAAATGTTTGTTGTTAAGCCATCTGTTTTGTGGTATTTTGCTGTGGCGGCCTGAATACACTAAGACCACTGCCTTCTTTCTGTGTCCTCATATGGTCGTCTTTCTGTCTGCATTGTCTGTGCCCTAATTTCCTCTTAGTGACCACCAGTCTTATTGTATGGCCTACCCTAATGACCTCATATTAACAAATTACTTCTGTAAAGGCAAATGCATTCATATTCTGAAGTGCTGGAGTTAGGGACTTGAGGGGAGGCAAGACAATTCAGCCCATAACAATATATTGCCCAATAGCAAGTAAAAATGAGTAACTGAGTGTTTGCTATGTGTGCAACACTGTTCACAACACTTTACACACATTTATTTAGTCCATGTGAGATATGTGCTATTCTTACCCACATTTGTTACAAAGAAACTAGGTAATTTGTTCAGGGTCACATAACAGGTAAGAAGCCGAACAGAATTTAATCCCATGTCATCTAACTCTGGAGTCTGTACTCTTGTCCACTAAATTATACTACCCCTCTTAAAACAGAAGAGACTTCCAATTTGGAACAAAGCCCAAATAAACAGAAATAGAAAATACAGTAATCTTTGAGATAAAACTGTGACTATCTTGAAAAGTCTATGTATGTGTAATTATCAATGAGTAGCTGTCATGCATGGAAGAAGTCATTTTTCCTTCATTTTTTGTGGGGGGTTTTGTTTTTGTTTTTTGGGGGTGGATGTTTGTTTGTTTGGGGGTTTTTTTGGTACCAGAGATAAAATTCATGACCTTGTGCTTGCCAAGCAGGCTCTTGTGCAGCTAAGCTAAATCTCTGACCTCACTCACTCTTTTATTGTGGTGTAAGTAAATCAGTCACTTAAAAATATAAACAATAAATTCTAATTAAGTTTCCAGCAATCTACTCTATGTAATGAAGGATTAATTAATACAAAGTATTTTTCTAAAACTTCAAAAAAAAAGTGGTGCCCACAATGAAGTATTCATATTTGAGGAGCTAGGACATGCTCACTTTTAGCTTTTCTCCTAAGCAAATACTACTCCTGCCTCAGCCCATTTTACTGATGTAGAGAAAGGCCTGTTTCTATGTCTGGAAGACACTGGGCTCAGGGATAGCAGTATACTCCTTCCAGTCCCTTCCAGTCATTGAACTAAGTTCCCAAAAGCAAGAACATGGACTAGGGGTGACTAGAAAAAGAAACTATAAACTCCATTTCCTCCTCAAATCCCTTACACAGTGAGGAAAGAATGTAGAGCTCCCACTGCACAAAGAAAGGGTATTGGAACCAGTTTAGTTGAGTGTCAAAGGACCATGTTCCTTAGCTCATGTGTGGTCCAAAATACTTAAACCAACCAACCAGACTTGGTTAGGAAACACTGCCATGGTGCCAATCATTTTACTATTGCAACAGAACCTCTGCCTTCAAGACAGAGTTTACAAAGATGAAATAATGAGAATTTCCAGAGAACTCACAGTTAAGTTCTAAATTGAAAATACTCAAACAAGAAAATATTAAGTGGAGACTTAGTGATAGCTGGTCATGATACTACTGGCTCTAGTTATCAAGGCAGACGCAAAGTAGAAAAGGTGAATTTTGAGATGGGCCTTAAAAGATAGGATAGCGTTTGCAGTGTAAAGAGAAATGATGGCATTTTGGACAGATGGGGCATCAAGGCAAGAATGAGAGAATCATGGAACAATGAAAATACTTCACCTCTAGAATAGAAAGATTTGAGGAGGTAATGGGATATACTTGATAGCTAGAGATCAGAGTATGAGTATAAATAGGGCTTCATGCTGAAAACCAGTATTACTATTCCATTAGTTGAATTTCTTAGTGAAATAACCTGTAACTATGCCCGTAAGAAACATAGCTCAGTGGAACCAAATGTTTTATATTTAGTAGTATGTTTGCTATTCTTAAGGGTACTCAGACCGCAATAGCATATTCCGTGACCTGCTGTTTCTTACTGATTCTCCATTCAGATTTGTGGTAGGCCTAATTGAGCTGGGAGATCATGCAACTGCTAGCTCTAGCTCTTCACCCAGCTCTGGCCTGAGGCCTTGGAACAAGCTCAAGTGGTTCTAGGTGGCTGGCTGGAGTCAGCAGCAGAGTGTCAGTGCCCTGTGACGGCAGACAGCCTGATAAGTGGCCTAGTATTTTTTAATGAATAAAAGAAGCATTTTCTGTCTGCCTTGTATAAACCCTAACAAGGAAGAGTATTGTAGAATTCTCTGTCTTAAGGTAGTAGAAAGCAGCTTTGGATTCTCACAGATCTTTATTTGAATTCTGACCCTCTGGAGTGATTTAGTAATTTGCCTAAATCTTTTTATTTTTTAATTTTTTTTTAGTAACAAGGATCGAACACACAACCTTGCACTTGCCAGGCAGGTGCTATACTGTTGAGCTATATCCTGGGCCCAAATCACTAAATCTTTACAAAGCTGTTTTATTTTTTAATCTGCAAAACAGCCTAGGATCCATGCCATTACTTTTAACTTCCTTACTCCCCTTTTGCAGCTTCTCTTAGTCCTTAACATTTTTAAAGAACCACTTTTTCTGTTCATTAATGTGGTCTGTCCTCAAAGAGCTGAAAACTCCTCCTTAGCATGCCTTTGGATCCTGAAGAAAACGTGTGTAATGGAGTTTGCCTGTTGCTGCCATCCTCCTGCCCAACCAAGCATTTGTTTCTTCAGAGTAGCCTTTCTCTTCTACAAGAGCCAGTTAGGGTATTAACACTGCTCGACAGGGCTTAGAGTTCTTGGAAATCACCTCAGGGTGAATGGATAAACTACCTTATTTGCACTGATTTAAAGCAAGAATGAATGAATTAAATTCATTAATTATATGGCCTCAAACATATAAACATCAAAATTACATGTGACAAAGCATTTTATGAGTTCACAAACAGGCAAGACCATAAACTATCATTGCTCAACTGCTACCATTTCTAATGCTCAACGCTCCATCTGCAAGTTTATCCTTAGAAATTGCCTTAGAAATTGAAGTGTACTCTCAGTCGTTTGGGAATGCTCAGTTGTGCCTGCAGCTAAGAAGTGCATGGGATATACTGTATAGTATTTTACCTCTTTTTGAATCTTAAAAATAACCATCCTATGAGATCAGAATGAGCTTTGTGAAGATTATATTGCAGTTGTTTAGAAATTGAAGGTACATTGTTCTTAACCCCCAACCCCTTGACTTTCATTTCTAAACATATTTACCCCTATCTGAAGCAGGGGAAGCCTTAGGCAGCTGGAGCAAGCAGCTGGAGCAAGCAGCTGGAGCATCTTCCATGCCATCTGTTCCTCTGCTTTGCAAACTTTGTCCCCATCCTCTACTCTCAGTTGTCCTGTTGTTCTTTCCAAAATGGCCCACTGCCTTCTTTTGCCTAGTGCCCAGACTGGGTTCCTCAGTTGCCCCTAGAGTAATTTCAAGGGATTTTGCCTAGTATCCCCTCATCTTACCATTCTTTCTGGTAAAAGGATCATAGAGGCAATATTTATATGTTATGAAAACCAATGCTTTGGGGGAAAATTTATCAACTAATACTTATGTCTGCTTGCTGCCTGCTTGAGTTTTGCTGCTTTTTGGTGCTGCGCTCTACCCTATAGTAGGATACAAATCTCTACTTTAACATTTATATATAGTGTCCAGATGAATATGACTCTTTGAGGGGAAGACCTCCACAAGATTTCCTTAAAAGAAATAAATTGTGTACATCCTATGCACACCAAACAACTATCCCAAAGACAGTTCCTGTAACTTCCCAGAGCACTTAAGGACTAGCTAAGGCATTCCCAGTTCATTAGTACACAATAAACTATATAAATCCTAGCTTATGGAAGTTTTTCAACCTATAGTTGAGTATATGCTTCTCTTTTAGGCAGAATATGGCAGATAGTGAAAAATAAATTCTTTTGCATAATATGTTAAGGGAATTTATGTTTCATGCTTTTTAGGGATAAGAACTCATTTTGTCTTTTAATGTTTGATTTTAGAATATTTAGGAAACAGAGTTACATTCTTTTTCTAAGTATCATTTAATATATTTGATTTATTACACAATTTGTGCACCAAGCAAACAGAGCAGGTAAAAACAAATTATAGGTTTTATTTTAGTACATTGGCAGTAGAATAGTCAGCCTTACAAAACAATATAAATCATCTTTTTACCACCGCTCTCCAAAAAGAATTTGGGGTTTATAAAATCTAAATTTTACCTGCTATAACTGCCAATAATAGCCTCAGTTTTTCCTGACTATACTCTCGTATCATTCCCTCCAAATTTTTAGACAAATGGAATCTATATTTCAGCAGTACAGTTTCCACAATAAAAAAAGATAAAACAAAGAAAAGTTAAAATTTATTAAATTTCTCCTGGTATGTGAGATGATAGATGTTAGTTTAACAGCCACAGCATATAAGTATACAAGTAAAGTATACCTCAAATAAGGCAGTGTGCCAAACTGGATTATGTGGCTGTGATATGTATACATGCCTATTTATACATATATGTTCTCACATGTAAGTACTGTAGTTTCACTAATAGCAATAAATATATTAATATGTGGGCAGAAATCCACTGATTTGCCCCCTTAAATATCACAGTCTTTGCTTAGGAAAAAATTTTTTAAAAGGCTAGCTAGCAGTAACTGAGCATACTTCATCCAGAATGAATAAGAAACTAGAATAATTAGATCTCAGTTGGCCTGGGCCATTTGTGAAAATAGACAATGACAGAAGTTCCATAATACAGATCTTATTAGAGGCATGAATCCTAGTGAAGCTGGCATTCTGCCATTGTTTTAAATACCTGTGGTGTTAGGATATTTATTATTTACTAGCACTAAGTTATTATTTAGGGAAAATATACATACTTCTCATTTATATATCAGTTTGGTTCTTATTCTTTCTCTCCATCCTACACAGAATTAATTTAATCCCTCCAACAGTTCTTCATATATTTGAAGACAATTATCATGTCTTATGACTGTCCTACAACCAAGTCATCACTGACTTGTCTTCTAAACCAGTCAGACTCAGGATCTTTATCCTTCATTCTTCTCAGCAACTGGAAGATTTTCATCCTTGGATAGGTTGGTAATGGTATTTCTTTTTTTCTTCTTCTTCTTTTAATCACTTTAGATTTGAAGTGCACATTGTCTGCTAACAGAATTGTTATCCCTGCTTTTTTTTAGGTTCCTGTTTCATGGAATAGTGTTTTCCATCCCTTGACTTTTAATCTATGAGTTTCCTTTTGCATGAGATGTGTTTCTTGTATATAGCATATTATGGGACCCTGTTTCTTGATCCATTCTGTCAATCTATTTCTTTTTTTTTTTAAATATTTTTATTTAAAGAGAAACAAAAGCATGTAAAGGGTAGAGATAATACAGAATTCCAAAAAAAAAAGATAAACAATAAGAAATCACTAGTTAATAAATTACATATTGTCCTCTTAGAAATAGCTGTTCAAGTTACAAAATTAAAGCATACAAAGTATATAGTCAAACAGTGAGAATGTAAATAGCTATGCATGCATGAATCTCTACATGTATTTCTATCCTTTCTGTATTAGAGGGAAAAACAAAACTTAGCAAGACAAAACAAAACAAATTCCTATAAAAACATGAAACCAAAAAGTTGTATAAAACCACAGTACAAGGTGATCTACAATGATTACTGTGTTGTTTCTTATTATCTTCAATAGAATTGTCTATATCATCAGGCATAATTGAATATAGCAGTATAATTGAATATAGCAGTACATAACAATATTAGTAAAAATAAAACATTGTAGACACTATAAAATTTCAAAGGCAGGTAATACTCAAACCATAGTGGATATTCTAGTGGATCTTATCATCTTCAGTGCAGTTGCCTATACTCTCAGACTTGATACTATCAATCATAACAGCTTTAAATAAAATCTTTCAATACAAAACAGCGATCCAACAAACCAGATTCAATTACTATCAGTCATGGTAAAACAATGTAGGTTTTATAAAGCTTTAGATTAAGTTAGGGCTGGGGATTTAGCTCAGTGGCTTAAGCACCTGCCTGGCAAGTGTGAGGTGGTTGAGTTCAATCCCTGATACCCCCCCAAAAAAAAGAAAAAAAAAACTTAAGAAAACACTACTTAGATTAAGTTAATAGGAAATTAAGGATGATTACCATACTATATCCTGTTATTTTCAGGATTGCTGTCTGTGCCCTCAAATCTAGTACAGGTAGAATGACTGGAACAGAATATAATACATCTAAGCAGAGTAGTGTGAGTAATGTGGGTTTTAAATCCTGGTGCACTATTAACAATATAGTGTATCAAGGCCATCTATGTTAGAGATTCTAGTTATCCTTCTCTGCCTCATTTCTGCTACGCTATTTTTCTGCCTTTGTTTGTCTAGATTTCTCTTTCATTCTACTGCTTGCCCCACTCATTGAGGCCTTTCTTCCACTGTTCCTAAAATCCTGGTATTTTTTTTCTCTCTCTCTCTAGAATGTCCTTCAGTATTCTCTGTAGGTGCGGTGCCCTTTTCTGTCCATGCCGCGTCCTAGTCCATCCATGCCTTGTGACAATTGCTTCTCCAGGAAAAGGACGCCGCATGTGGGAATTGGGTGCGGGGATCTTGAAATGTTTTGTACTGATAATTGTAATTTGTGTAGTTCACATGTGTATGTTTTTATGTAATGCTCAATATGGAGTCGAGGGTGGAGACTCTAGGGGGGTTGCTGGAGGCCCTCTAGATAACCCCTTTGTGAGGACTGGTTGTGGGGTTTTGCCTTCTGTGAGTAGTATGAGAGAGTTTATACAAAAGCTTTAAATGAAAGAGCTCATGGAGGAGAATTTACAAAATTCCTGTGAGACAACTGCCCTGAGACACTGGACAGGCAGCCAAAGACAGGCAACTAGGACACATATGTTACGCCACCGGCCGCCTAAGACAGGCACAGGACCAATTGCTGTCCTGCAGGCCCATGACGGGTAAGGCCTGGTTGGGTACATGTGAAGAGTCCTTGACCTAAGACAGGCGCTGTCCTCGCAGGGACTGCCACTCCCATAAATGATAAGGAAAGCAATGTAGGGAGCGGCCTAATAATCTCACACATCTCTTC
>PVLA01008236.1:0-91643 GCA_004027455.1 Hydrochoerus hydrochaeris
AATTAGTACAAAACCTACCTACACAGATGATTAAAGATTGTACAGCAATGAAACAGAACAGCAGGTGCAGAAGCACCCTAGACACACACACACCCCTGGCCCTAGAAGAAGGGGCCGGGACACACACACCCCTGGCCCTAGAAGAAGGGGCCGGGACACACACACCCCTGGCCCTAGAAGAAGGGGCCGGGACACACACTGGAGCCTCTTAAGCAAATTATGCTGATAAAACGGGCTGTCTACATGCAGATGGCTACAGCTAGCCTAGGCCTATACTAGACTAAAGTCAAAATGGATCAAAGTTCTAAATGCTAAAACAGAAATGCTTAGCCTTCTGGAAGGTAAGATAGTACACTCTTGAAGTCATATGTGTGGACATGAATTCTTTGATCAGAACACTGGTTATGCAGAAAATAGTACTGAGAATTGACAAATAGGATCCTATTGGATTTCAAAGCTTCTTCGTGGCCAGAGAAACACCAACAGTGTGGAAAGTACCACTCTGCTGACCCTACCCAGTGGTTCTTGGAACTGTGAGTCTTCAAAAGTGAGAAGGTCAGAAAAACAGTCAAAGCCTAACAAGGCTAGATGATAAAGGCCCTGCTGACCGAGGCTGGATGAGAGAGGAACAAGAGTCGGTGTCTACGGGAAACGCCTGGAGCAGGAAGAGATAGAACCGAGCCACACTCATCCTTCTGAAAGATTTGTACCCTGGTGCCTCCATGAGGAGAAAAAAGGAGGAGGAGCTGGCGACCTGCAGGGAATTGAATGCACCCGAAATCACAATAGTAAGTCAAATACATTAGATGCCCAAACTTAAATACTAAAACCAAATTATAAATAAAGGAAAGAAAAAAATCAGTAAGAAGCACTGTGCTCTAGTGGCTAGAGTTGTTTTCTGCAGGAATGAGGGTTGGAAATTGTGACCCTGATATATAATGATTCAACAATTAAGTAAATGAGATGTAGATGGTGGAAGTTTGAGTTGTAGAAATGGAACGTTACAGATAAAGGAGGACAAGATGCCAGGCTGGGCTGTGTGATCCTGATTAACATCAAAGACTGATGGGTTTGTGTTTAGCTCAAGGGACACACACAGAAATATCTGCAGTATGCCCATGCATAAGGGTGCTGGGCACATGCGTATGTCCTTTCTGCCATCTGCAAAGGCCTGGAAGTCACCCCGTCCCAAGCATGCTTAGTGACCACATCCTTGTTCCTAAAACCATGCTCTAGTGAGGTACGATTGTACACAAGATGCGACATTCTCTAGTGCCACAAAGTGCTAAACACACACACACACACTCTCTCTCACACACACACACACACTGATGGGAGTATTTCAGAGGACAAACAGCCGTTTGCAAGATGAACATTTTACTCCATTATTACCAAACTAAAAGATGAAAGTTGATAAATCCGTACTGGCTGAAGTAAAAGACGGAATAAGTCAGCAGGGCAGAGCGCCCCCTGGCTGGTGCAGAAGGCGCTGCCCTGTCTACATGCACAGCCTTGGTGTAGGACAGCGCCCCTTCCCCCTCCCTCAGATGTCAGCCACCGAGAGCACCGTGTGGGAAGGAGAAGACGAGAACCCTTTGCAGGGGAAGACCCTGGCCAGGCCCTGCTGACCGAGGCTGGGTGAGAGAGGAAAGAGTCGGTGTCTAGGGGAAACGCCTGGGGCAGGAAGAGATGGAACCGAGCCGCACTCGTCCTTCTGAAAGATTTGTACCCTGGTGCGTCCATGCGGAGAAAACTCAGACCCCACACAGTGGAAGTGTTGTGAAGATCTACCCAGTGATTCTCGGAACTGTGAGTTTTCAAAAGCGAGAAGGTCAGAGAAACAGTCACAGCCTGGATGATAAAGGCCCTGCAGGAAGGCGAGGTGGCCGCGAAGGCATTGCAGACAGATGGTGCAGCAGGACGGGTGCAGAGCTCTGCACCGCGGGGCCTGGAGAGCCAGGTGGGCCCGGGAGAGCTCTGCGCCACGGCCTCTCGGGTTCTTCCGTGGATCTAAAAGCTTTCTAAAAAGTAAGTGCAGTTTATTTAGAAATAGTGGCACTGAGGAAAGGCGCCATAGTTGGATTCTCAGACAGATTGTTCCAAGAAGAAACAACTGTGAAGGCTGAATAGAGAGAGAGCCCTAAGGTGGGCACTCTGGGGAGAAGAGGGAGCCACGCTGCCTGCTGGGCATCGCGCCTGCACCGGGGCGGGCAGCAGGAAGCATAGAGGGAGGAGGCTGGCTTCCCGGGTCTTGCGTGGCTCAGCAGGACTTTTTGCTCTATGCACAGAATGCACTGGGAGAGCAAGTGGAGAATTCTGACAAGTTACACATTCGAGTCCATTTGGCCAGGGTCAGTTTTGATGGTGCACACAGTGGACTTGGTGATTCTATTTCTGAGCTGACTGCACCAGCTCCCCCAGCTCAAAACTCACACAGTTCACATATCTCTGTCCAAGACAATATACAGTGATGGAAACACAAAAATATGAAGGTTTCAGAGCACTGGAAAAAAGCAGGCAGCTTCTGAAGAAGTGAAAATACTCAGCAGATGGTACCTCTTAGTAGCCTCGCACTAAAAACTACAAGAAAAACATCCGTGCTTTCTCTTCCTAGACAAAAGGTGTTACATTAGAGTTGATGGCGCTTACAGCCACTGAAAAAAAACCAAAGGAGTCTTCCTGAGAGTGAGACCTAGCAATGGGAAACACAAACTCCATGTGGAATTCACGCCGGATTCTATGCCTGGGATCTGAACTGCCTGAACGCATGGCCGACAGCAAAATACCCATGTGATCGATCAATGTTCGCAGCTTGAGTTTGTCCAAATTAATTTATTGCTAATGTCAAACTCTCAGTTCCATTTGAAGGAATGAAACAGATTCCCAAGACTTGATAGTAAAGCATTTTCATGTCTCAGGTATAATTTAAAATTGATTAACATGAATAATTAAAATATGTCCCAGTAGCAAAAGAAACTACTCAGAATTTAGCATTGAGCAAATAAGACTTTAATGCAATTATTTCATGATGCTAAAAAAGTGAGTTGTTCTAGAAATAAAAAAACGAAATCTCAGTGCAAAATGGAAATTATAAAAAAAAAGACCAACCAAATGTATTCTGGAACTAAAAAGTCAGAATACGTCTTTAGCACAAGTATGATACTCTACAGGAACCATCAATTAAATGAAAACAAATTAAATGAAAAGAAAAAAATGTCTTGATAATTGTGCATGTGGCTAACAATGCACTGAGCTAGGTAAAATTCAGCTCGATGAAAAGGCAAGTGTCACCATGAGCCTACACCGACAGGACTGTGCCTGGAGAAGTTCCACTTGGTCAGCCTGAGTGAGAGCTACAAGGAAGCACCAAATACCTAGTGGGACATGTCCTCACTTCCTCACTGAGAATGTCCAGGTTATCCTCACACACAGAGCAGTCTAAACCCAGAGACTGAATAACATCACCTAGAAGGTACATTAGCTACATTACTATCACTGGCACTCAGGAGGGAAAGGAGGAGGGATTAATTTGGCTCAAGTTTCTGGGGGTTTAGTCCAAGGCAGCAACATCATGGTAGAAGCCTGTAGCAGAGGAGGGGTGCTGAGATCATGGCCAGTGGGAACCAAGCCAGAGAGGAGGGGTACGGATTCCACAGCCACACCTCTGTGACCCCACCCCGGACACCCAGAAGTGAGCATGCTAATCCCCTGGCTGCTCCCACTCCAAGCAATGAAGCACCACAGAAAGGATGGAAATAAATTTAAAAAGAACAAAGACTGCCCTGAAATCTTTAAGGGTTAGGATGAAAATGAGGAGCCAGGAAGGACACTAAGACCAGAAGCAGAGCTGTATCAGGAGAAGCAGGAAACACAGCATCAGCGGGAAAGCTAAGTATGCAGAGGGCTCTGGGCAGACGAGCACAAATGTCCTCAGCCTCACCGCGAGTGCCCCTCACGACCTGGCCTGTGATGGCGAGAGTGGGAGCTAAGAAATCCACAGTCCGGATGACAGTAGAGCCGGTGAAAGACCTCAGTGAGGTCCGTACGATGAAAGTACACACAGCGGGACTTCTAAGTTAAGAAATCGGGTTGAAGTTAGCTCAGAAAATCAATTACATTAACAAATGAGTGGAAGTCCCAGGGTTCAACGTTTCCAACTTTTAAATTCTTGAGAATTTTGAAGTTATCTGGAGTTGCAAGCCACAATGTTATAAAGAACAGTTAAGTCATCTTTACTCAGAGGAGCTTATTTTTAAAAATTTAAAACATTTTCTCTATACATACATATTTGTTTTAAATTCTGCTCAAGTCTTTTGAAACTGAATATACATTTTAGTCCACATATTCTTCCTCCCCTGGGCTGGCCTTGAACTAGGTGCCTCAGCCGCTCAAGTGCTGGGAGTGAAGGTGTGACCACCACAGCTGGCGAGTTCACACACTCTAAGAAGTGCTGCATAGACACTGAAAATAAATTTCTTATAGATTTTTTTAAAGAAACCTTAAAAAATTAAATGTCATTTTGCATTTGACCAGAAATATAAAAATTTGGGTGACCTAATTTTTCTAAGATAATAAACACTTAACTTCTGTCATAGCACTTTTTTCTGTAAATGTCTTTTTTTTTTTTAACAAAGTGTGAAATAAAAACACAAGCTGTGTAGGCTGTGTGTTACATGGCTTAAGACAAGTTACTTCTTAGGGCTCCATAAGTCAGCTTTGTGTTCCAAAATCCGGAATTCTATAAATTTTAAAATGTGATAAATTCTAGAATTTAGTGGAGAATCCTGTCACAGTTTGCATTATCCTTTGGTACACAGTCATCTAATATGTACCCTAATATGTTTAGATTCATATTTTAATAATAATTTTGGTGTTATAATCTTATTCCACAAATAAATACAAGGTTAAATATCTTTTCTTACCACTACTTGCAGTAGCGTTGTACTATTGCAAGTTTTATTATTTTGATCATTTTTTCACACAGAATTTATTTTTAAAATCTTCATGAATTGTTTGACTTTTCTGAAGTGTGTGCTCAGATTCACACATATAGGTATGTGTGACACATTCAACATGAACTGAAGAAATGGAAATTATCAGATATAAGTTTCTTAAAAATTTAATATTTTTGAAAAGTGCTTTAATTCATATTCCCCTAAATATATCTTGTCTCAGTATTTTCATCAAAGAATGTACCATATCAAATTGTACAAAACAAAATCTATAAGTAAGTCCAATAAATAATTCCAAGTTTTAAGCAAATTTCCAGTATATAATGGGAGACATCTGACAGGGGATTCATACAACCATTTAAAGCAAATTTCAGTTGAATATGAATACATTATTCAAAAGAATGAAGTTAAGGCAATTTTCTACAATTGTGTGGAATGAAATCGGCTGGGTAAGTCATATGTCTATATTTAGCTTAGTTTGAATTTTACCCATTTTTCCTAAGAATTGCTGTTACGGGTTTGCAGTTCACGGTCCTGAGTGTAAGGATTCTGGCTGCTGGGCACTGCCACTGAGGGGGAGTCCCACTGACCACGGACACCTCAGTGAGAGATTTCACCCCTGTAGCCTGGCTCTCAGGAAGAGCCTGCTGGGTATCTCTGCATTTCCAATTGGCTTCAATTTGCATTTATCACCCTGACACTTAGAAGTATGATAGCTATTATTTTGTTCACAATTTAAAATCCAATTATATCACTAAATTGTTTTTTACCCAAGAAAAATGCCTCAAATTAAAAAAAAAAAAGTACACTTAAAGGTTCAAGTTAATTCAGCACATTTTTGTTGGATTTATAAAATTCTCTTTGAAGAAATATAATGTCTTAACTCTAGATATTCCTAGAATAGCACTGCTGTTGGTAATGTAAAATAGCAACTTGAAAACCAGATCTGATTTTATTGTAATATATAATTCTTCAAAAATATCAGTCTGGAAAAATAGCTTTATTTTGCAATTCTCAATTCATGGTTCTTCAAGGGCAAAACATTATGCTGCTGTGAGTTTATGAACTTTTGAATTATTGGAATATCTTTTAAAATATATTGAACAGCAACAAAGAAAGTTTTCTGGCTTTGCCACAGAAGTGGAGTGAGGGTCACTGCTTTTCCAATCAAACTAAATGGCACAGCAGGGATAGTGTTTCGGGCAGGAGAGTTTATCTGAAGAAACAGGCCCCTGATTAGAGCACAGTGATAAATCAGCTTCCCAGAGTTTGCAGGCTGCAGGCTGCCAGGCCGCTCTTGTGACTGGAAACCCCATTAGATCCGAGCAGTTGCCAACCGAGCCTCCGAGCCTCGGAAGGGAACTCAGAAACCAGCAGGGGTTAAGTGTAAGTGAATCTTTTTTCTTTTTTCTAAAGCTTTTAAAATATTGTTTATTCCCAGAAGTTTTCAACAAAGGACTTAAAGTTTATTCCAACACACAGCATTATTTAATTTTAAATATTTAAAATTATTGTTTTTAATATAAGTGATTGGCAGGAGAAATCCTCACCCTCTGAACCATTTTTCCAACAGAAACCAAAGGAGTCACTAATAGGAAATGTAATTCCAGAAAATCTTTTGGCTTGGCTGAAAATAAATCATGCCATGCGTTTTCATGTACTGTAAATGAAATTTAGAAGCTGGTCAATGAATTCCTGCAGCATTCTCTGGGGAAGACTGTTTTTCAATTGCCCAATAACTTACTGAACCTTATGTTCATATAGCCAAAGAAGAAAAAAACAAGGAAATAGAGAAAAACTTACCAAAAACACAACAACAACAATCCCTCCCCAAAAAGAAAAACATCAATTTGAAATAATTTTTTATCAAAACAAAAATATACAGCTAAATTTATAGCTGTTTTGTATTATAAAGATGAAAATGACCCATTTACAGCTTAAGTATTGTAATGAAATGTTTATATTAAATGACAAGATCATGGTGTTCTCCTGTGGAGGTTTTGCTTCCCCACTGTTTTGCAGGTGACCCTAGGACTCTGTGACACCCCAGCCCAGGGGGACCCGAGCCCTCTGCACTGCTCACCTGAGACACAGCCTCAGCCTCACCCCTGCGGGGCGCACAACCTAAGTGAGGAGAACTTAGACTTCTGCATGAAATGAATTTCAGCAGAAACTTGGATACACTGTTTACAGAACAGAAAGTAAAGCTGTAAAACCCGGAGAAGAAGATGCTGATCAGAAAAGGAATGAGTCCCTCTGAGGCAACCTCTCGGCCTCAGAAAACAGAATGAGCTAACGGCGCGATGGAGAAGGAGCAGGGTCCTTCCCCCCAGACCTTGGTGCTGGGCTTTGCTTTGTCCTCTTCAGAAGGGCAGCTGGCCACTTCCTGTGCCTCTCTGTGCCAGGAGCCTTGCATAGACTTTCCCCCTACCCTTTCACTAAGCTGTATTTGTTTGGTTATTAATTTTTTATCATACAAATGGAGCTATGGAAATCCAGAAATAGCATACTCTTAAGAAATCCATGCAGAAGTGCTTACTGCAGGTCTCTTGGACCCATGCCCATGAACTGTGTCTGCAGTGTGCAGACCCACGTGGTGGTGGGCCCCCTGCTTCTCCCCAGCCCGCATGGATTCCATCTTCAGGCATTGCAGCTTGGTGTTCCTGGAGAATCTCCACATGCATGGATTTTTATGGTACTCTAAAAATTTCTTGGCTTTCTTGGGTCAAGATGAAAAGGTGAGGTGACAGAAGATGATGCAGCAAGGTAATCCAGCTGTATGGAATTTACCCCAATACCGCCTGGGGCGCACTGTCCACCTCTTGGATCCTGTGCCTGGGCCACCCAGGACTGCTCTACACCCTGTCCTCACAGATTGGTCCTGTTATTCCTGTCCTGTTATTCTTTAGGCATTGCTGCTTCCTTGCACTAACTGTGGGTTTCCCGGTAATGTAGCCAGGGCAGGTAAAGGCACCGGTAACCTAGCAATTACACGTGGCATGTGGGTACAGCAGGTAAATCACACCTGGCTTCTACCAGGTTCAGTCCAGTCCATACCCAAGCTCCTGGATTAGTTATCATTAAGCTTCAAAAACACCTTGGTTTGGATGTAAATAGGTGGCAAACTCTGGGGTCTTCACCTCAGAGTCCAGTCTTGTTCCAGTGGCCACCTTTGCAGCCTGGATCTGGCTTGGGGGCCTCTTAAAGCGCCTATCTTAGCTGGCCTGGCTTTCCACAGGAGTGGCAATTAAGTCTAGTCACTGAGCTCTTCTTAGAGTTCCAAAATTAGACTTAGTATCTATTTTTTTAAGGCTGCAACAAAGGCAGCCCCTTCTTGGTCTCTGCTTTCTCTCCTTGCCTTCTTCCCAGTGTTAATTATAGAATACTCAGGATGCAGTTATTACTAAAGTATCAGGTGAGCCATCTGGAGCAAAACCCATCTTTTGTAACTTTTTCTCAATATCTGGGTCTGATTGGGTAATGAACTTGTTTATAAGTATAATCTGTCCTACTGAGTCAGGAAGTATGGACATATGTTTTATCAGCACCTCTTGTAAATGATCTAAAAAGGCAGAGGGCTGGGGATTTAAAATAACTAGAGGGCTTGGTCTTTGTCTGTCTTAGACCTTTAAGAATACACACTTGAAAATGTCTCCTGCTCTAATCTCCTGTCTGGCTGTTAGGCCAGCAGGGATATTGGGTAGGGACTGCTTGGGCTCCAGTTGGAACTGGTTGTTCCCCTGGCTGTCAATCTTCTGGCTCTTTAAAATTAACAATGTGATATTCATCCCCAAATACAATAGTATGCTTGTCTCTCACTAGAACCCAATGTTTGATTTCAGATTAACATTACATCTTTCCAGTCTAGCTTACAGGTCTGAATAAATCCTCTAAAGACTTCAATGTACTTATCAGCATCATCTGAACACTTTCCTAAACCTAACTCAGTCTGTTTTAGGTCAGTGAGCGAAAGAGACATATGAACATGAGTAGTCTCAAGTGGATTATAATTATACTTTGAACATAAATAAGAATTACTTCTTAATGTAAAGAAAGTTTGAACATAAGGCAATTGTGACCATGTATCTTCTTTTTTACAGTAAGATTCTAGTTGTAAAATGGCATCATATATAATGCTTGCTTCTGAATCCCATTTTGACTCTGGAGGGTAGGTAGGCCATGTGTGTGTGTAGAAAAATATCAAATGACTCTTTATCAACATGTAAGGGAGGAACATCTTTCAGTGCTTAAGACTACATTCCAAAGGAGCAAGAGACATTAACATTGAACTCACCATCAAATGAAATAGAAAGAAATGGGCATCCCTTTCATTTCCACTTGATTTCTATACCATTTGATGTACTTCAGGCAGGTTCCTCTCCAGGGCATGTGGATGCTGAGTGAAGAAAAACCAGCAAACAAAATTCAGCCTTGCACTGGAGTGCAATTTCATCAAACATTTGCGAGTAGCCCTGGCCATGAGACTCACAGTTGTTCTCAGTTTCTATTGCTCCACAACCAGAGATCAGTCTTCTGAAAGGAATCCAGCTGTCCATCTTGTCAACAGTCCATTGGCACTGGCTGCAATGAGGACTCACCCTAGAGATGCAGCGCAAACTTGTCCTCTGCTGTAAGAGTGGTGGCTGCTTTAAGAGCCTTTCATTAGCTGGCGGAGTGTCTACTCTTTGTCACAGTTCTATGAGGGATGGGTAGAAGCTTGGGCAAAGTCATTACCTAGTGCTTTATGAGTTTATAGCAGAGCTTTCAAAGCCCACAATTTATTATTGAGGTATTTTCTATACACAAAAATGACTACTAGACCCAGGAGAAGCTGAAAGGCTGGAGATCCTCCCTCAGCTCACTGTGTTTTGGGCCTATAAGTGTGGTGCTTGGCAATAGCTCCTTCTGGTTTCACTCAGAAGTCAGTTCTTTCCCCTGCGGCCTCCTGAGGTTCAGCCTTCTGAAGTTCAGCCTCCCAAGGCAGATCTGCCCAGGACACTAGACTGGAACATGGCTTGGATATATGTTCTCCTGAATGGGCAAAATTCCTGTGTCTCATCTGACCCAGAGATGGGGTATGTGTCCCCCATCTAAGGTGATTTCCTTGTCATTGGTCTTAGCAAATACTCATTTTCTATGGACTTCATTCAGTTGTTGGATAAGAGGAAAAGGTTGAGACAGTTTAGCTTTCTTCTCTCTAATCTTATGTGTCTCCTAAAAGGAAAGCACGAAGTGGCAGGAGAAGATTAGAAGTAAGATCAGAGGGATGTGGGATGCAACTCAGTGACACAGTGCCTGGCTGGCAAGCAGGAGGCCCTGAGTATGATTCCTGGAAGCAAAAAATAGAAGCAAAGTTCAGAAAAAGGAAGTCTTCTCCTCTTATGCTCATAGTGAATTACAGGGACAGTTTGCCCCTGATTTGTCACTGTCAGTCTAGAACAGCTAAAAGAAGAAATCTCAAGAGCTAAGATTGCCTCCTCGGCAGAAGAAGGTAAGATGGGAAAGGAAACAAGCATGACAGCTCCGCGTTTCCTCTAGAGCACAGAGGAGAATCAGAGCCCACCTGCCAGTGAAACCTGTCCTCCATGTCTCAAGACTGGCCACCAAGTTGGCGTCCTTTAACTGGTGGAAGGAGTCTCATGTTTTATTTTATAGGCAGGAATATTTTCTAAGTATGAGTTAGATTTCATAGAAAGACCATTTCACAGCATTTTCTATCAAAGCCCATCAGGAGATGCTCTAATACTGTTTCCCTAGCGCTGCTGTCTAAGGTAACAAACCACAGCAGCCGATCAAGTCAAACAGTTAACACAAGGCCTACTAGCAAGTTCAGCAACCAAGGCCAAGTGCAGCGTACAGAAAACAGAAATGAAATACAGCCTATTTAAAGCAGCATTATAAGCTTTCTCATGTTTTCAACCTAAATTTATTATTTTAATTTAATTGTGTAAGAGACAACTCATAACTGTTGTAAGCAATGGGCAAAGACATAGCATCATAAGAACTTTAGTTTACCTAAGGAGGTCACAATCCAGGATCCATAAAACAAAAGCAAACACTTCCATCCAATGATCTTGCTGGAAGAGTTCCAAATGATACAGGGAAAATAAACACCCAACCTGCTCAGTGTCTGAAACTCTGAGTTCCTGTTCTCTAAAATCAAGGAATAAGTTCCAGGAAAAATGGAGGTTAAGAGTAGGGAGAATTTATTGAGAGAAAGTTTCTGTCTGAGAGAAACAGAAGGAGGCCCAGAAAATGGATTGCCTAGCTCATTTATTTTTGACAAAAATTTTTAATGTGTTTCCATGAACTTCCTGAAGAATATTTTCCCTATGACTGACTTATCAATTTTTGGGTTTTTAATTTTTTTTTAATTTAAAGAGAAAAAAAAACATGTAAAGTGTAGAGATGATGCAGAATTTCAAAAAAAAAATAAACAGTAAGAAATCACTAGTTGATAAATTACATATTGTTTTCTTAGAAACAGTTGTTCAAGTTACAAAATTAAAGCATACAAAGTAGATCTTCAAACAGTGAGACTGTAAACAGCTACGCATGCATGAGTCTCTACATGAATTTCTATCCTTTCTATATTAGAGGGAAAAACAAAGCATAGCAAGACAAAACCAAACATATTCCTATAAAGACATGAAACCAAAAAGTCAAATAAAATCACAGTACAAGGTGATCTATAATGATTCCTGTGTTGCTTCTTATTATCCTCAATAGAATTGTCTATATGATCAGGCATAATTGAATATAGCAGTACATAACAATATTCATAAAAATAAACATTACAGTATAAAACTTCAAAGGCAGGTAATAATCAAAGCATAGTGGATATTCTAGTGAATCTTGTCATCTTCAATACAGTTGCCTATACTCTTAGACTTGATACTATCAATCATAACAGCTTTGAATAAAATCTATCAATACAAGATAGCTATCCAACAAACCAGATTCAATAATGATCAGACATGGTAAAACAGTGTAGGTTATACAGAGCTTTAGATTAAGTTAATAGGAAATTAAGGATGATTACCATACTAATCCTGTTATTTTCAGGATTACTGTCTGTGCCCTCAGATCTAGTACAGGTAGAATGACTGGAACAGAATATAATATATCTAAGCAGAGTGGTATGAGTAATATGTGTTTTAAATTCTGGTGCACTATTAACAACATAGTGTATCAAGGCCATCTATGTTAGAGATTCTAATTATCCTTCTCTGCCTCATTTCTGCCATGCTATTTTTCTGCCTTTGCTTGTCTAGTTTTTTTCTTTCATTCTACTGCCTGCCCCACTCATTGAGGCCTTTTTGCCACTGTTCCTAAAATCCTGGTATTTTTTTCTCTCTCTAGAATGTCCTTCAGTATTCTCCATAGGGTTGGATTGGTGATCACAAATTCCCCCAGTTCCTCTTTGTCATGGAAGCATCTTGTTTCTCCATTAATTTCTAGTGACAGTTTTGCAGGGTACATCAATCTGGGCTGGAGGTAATTTTCTTTCAGGGCTTGGAAGACTTTGCTCCAAGCTCGTTTTGATCTGATGGTCTGTGTCGAGAAGTCAGCTGTGATTCTGATGGGCTTACCTTTATAGGTAATCTGTCTCTTTTCTCTGACAGCTTTTAATATTCTGTTTTTATATTGAATTTCTGGCATCTTGATTATTATATGTCTGGGTGTAGCTCTGCTTTGGTTGTAGGTGGCTGGAGTTCTGTATGCCTCACATAACCGAATGTCACTTTCTTTTCCCATGCTTGGGAAGTTTTCCTTAATTATTTCCATAAATAGCCTTTGTAATTCACCTGTATGTATTCCTGCTTCTTTGTCCACATTTCTTATTCTTAAATTATAGATTCTCCTGTCGTCTTCTAGCCTTTGTATTGTTACTGCCTGTTTCCTTGTTATTTTTAAGAGATTTTTCCTTTCATAATCACACATTGCAAACTTGTCTTCAAGTTTTGATAGTCTATCCTTAGTTTTTTTTAAGGAGTTTTGTCAGCTTTCAATGGAGTTTTCAATTTCCTGGTAATCTCTTTGAATCTGCTTCATGTATTCTATATTTTCTTTATATTCTTTATTGAATGTTTCTCTCCTTTTTTTGTGTTCCTCTCTTCTTCCATCTGTATGATACTGAGAGATGCTTCCTGAGAGCATTTATTTTATTACTCTACTCATATCTTGCTTTACCTGATTTAATATTTCAGTTTTGAGCTTGTCTACAAGGTCCTGAAGATATCTCTTAATGTCCATTGAAGCCATGTCTGCTGTTGTGTGTTTGCTGCCCTCAGTCTCCCTTGTTTTTTCCTCTCCTGGATCAGTTTTCTCAGGGTTCTGGACTGGGGGCCTCCTCCTGCCTCTCTCTCCTGTCATGGCCTTGGCTTCCTCCACACAGGTGTACAGTGGAGGTCCCAGCCCCCTTCCCTGTTGGCCACGGTTCCTCCAAAGCACACTGGTGAGGGACCTCTGCCCTGCCCTGCTTGCCCCTCCCCATGGGACCAACCAAACTTTAGGGGCCTTCATTGGTTAGTGTGTGCTAGGCACAGGGAATCGATTTGGGACAGCTCACTGGGTCCCAGCCAGGGGCATGACTCAGTCCAAGCAAATCCCACAAATCCACTCTGGGGAAAGAGCAACCAACTGAAGTCACTGTCACTCCCAGTTTAGGCTCCTCCTGCCTGATTCCAATAAGTGGTCCATTTGGTCATGCCCTTCCTGTGGTGGAGGTCTCTTTCCCAGCACTGACCATGGATTAATGAATGTCCCTTTGCTGGCCCCTCTCTGCGTTGGGCTCACCAACCTCTGAGTTCAGCACGGCTGTGGCTCCTGTGAGTGGTGGCAAGCACGAGTTTGTGCGGCTCTGCCGGCCGGCACGAATTTGCAAATTCAGGCCAGCGCAAACTTGGCCATTCACAGTGAAAACGCCATGTCCAGTAATTTTAGCTGTTCCAATTGTAGCCCCAAAAACTGCGTGTTTGATGAGCTTTTTTACATTTTAATTTCTTCCTGTGTCAAGAGAATCCATCTCCCTCTGTCTGGGTCTCTCCAAGATGTTTTATTCTGGCATATGAATTGTTTCTCCCAGGAGGCTTTGTATTCTGTTGCTCACTGATCAGCTATCCACAGCACATAATTTTCATAGCAAGATTACAGATACCAGGTTAGAAAAAAAATCACTTTTAGTTCATTACTACTTCATCAATGAACTATGCCTTCGATGACTCACCTAATTTGTTTGTGATGAGAACCAAGGAAATAAATAATGAAACAAGAAACAAAATCTGTACATTTCTTTCTCTTGTTGGAAAAAGTCATAGTTTGACATATCAATTCAAAGACAAATGCCAGAGAGATGTTTAAATGTTTTACATCTTTAAATAAATTATAAAAGGACCTGTTCTTCATAAAAACATGGAACTAATAATTAATGAAATCCATAGGAATAAATAGCAACATTTTATTCTTTTATTTGCCTTTGGATAATGAAACACAGAAAATGAAATAATTGTTATGTTTATGTCATGACAAAATAAAATCCTAAGGCACCCTTTTCTCCCCTATCAGTGAGCTGAAAGCTCTAAGTAAACTTGGTTCCTACCACAAGGCGTGCAGGGAATTGTCTGCATTTTCCACTTTTTATTCATTAGTTTCCATTTTGCTACCACAGATGACTCAGTCGACCATGGTGACACCTGTCTCTGACTTCAGGTGCTATATCTGCATCAGCAGCAGCTTTGCTATGATGTGAGTGAAGCTCAGCTTCAGGCCCCCTGACGTGGGTCCCTTAGGTGGCCTTAGTGAAACGCTCTGGTTTTGTGTTCACAGAAATTACAAAATTAAGATAGTTTAGTAGCAATTGGCCGGTGTTCAGTCCCTTTCTAACCCAGCCTGTCCTCCTATTTCCCCTGGAGTGGAGGGACAAGCCAGTGGCCAACAGCATTTGTTGTTTGAGGGGTTGCATCTTCTACTGAAGGCTCCCAGAACTGTGAGATAGACAGCACCAACAATTCTGAGCCGTATGGTGACATCCAGCCGCAGTTACAGCTGTTTCTGTATTCCAGCCAAACAGAGATGAAAGCCTTTGTGTAACACTGACAGTCACACAGGAGACTAACTTTCAGTCACAGAGGTAACTTCAGTCATGTAGGTGACTAAATCTCGGCCCTGGCTGAGATGCAGAGCACATACTGTCTTCATCTTTAGTGTGCTCCTCACACCTATGTCAACGCCCTCCTTGGGAGGACCTCCGCAGCAGTTCAATTACACCTTTGACCTAACGTCCAGCGCTGCACATTTCCAGAAGGAAATACCCCACTACAACTAATCTTTTCAGGCTTCACAGCACCAGTGAGAAGTTGGGTGAGCGTTTTCTTCAGAGGGTCACTGACACACACACTCGCACAGGTAACTGTGTTCCCTGCTGGCCCATGAAAGAGCACAGCCAGCCAATACTGTGACCCAAGCCTCGGGGACCTTGCAGAGAACCCACTTCAAACACCCCAGATTCATGACCCAAAACACTCTGCGGTAATAAGTTACCTCACAACTGTGTTGGTGGTCATTTGTTGTTTAGTGGTAGAAGAAAAATGTCTTATTTAAACACAGTGGGATGTGCCGCAGGTGACCTCTCCCTCAGCCACAGGCGCTAGGCTGCCTGCAGCAGCAAATGCATCTCTGAGCTCTCTGGGTTCCCTTCCCATCGCCTTGCATTTCCTGTGAGTTTGCTTGGGTGATTCTTCCTCTTCTTCCATGACATTTTAATATTGGACAGTCCATGGTTCATTATTTAATCTTTCTGTCTCTACCTGCTCATTCCTTGAATAATCACATCCAGTATTACAGTTTGGAATATACTCCATGTGCAGCAAAACTCCCTAGGATTTTCTCCAGTTTAGCCATTTCAGCTTAACTGCAGTTGATGGTAACAGCCTCCTCATCTCTGGTCCATTCTGTGAACCACTTCCTCAGCCTGGAAGATTCTTCCACCAGTGAACAACACACCAGATGCTCAGTGGTCCTTCAAGTCTGTGCTCAGCTGCTTCCTCAACACACCTGCCTGAGGCACTTCTAACTATGCTAGGCTTCTCTGCACCCCTGGCACCCCCATTCTCCCTGCAGCTGTGCTGTTTTGCTGCCAGTTACCACCAGTTATCATGTATAACAAGGATCCCCTATCTTTAGGCAAGCTCAGCTCTTACCAGGCATGGAGCTGACCATTGTCCAGAAACACATTCCTCACCCCTGGAAGTTTCCAGCCTCACAGTTGGAACCTAATGAACACCCATGGAGTAATCATTAGTTGACTAAGTCCGTAAGATCAAGTACACTTCCTCAAAGTACAAAAGGAAAAGGTATGCTAAGTAAAGAAAAAAAGATTCATACAATTGTTAACACAGATAAGACAAAAATGCAAAATGTTACATTAAGCAAACCATCAGTTGTTCTCCGAGCAGAATGTGAGATTAACAGTTACACTGAGAAATCAGAAATTGGTATGTTTTCTAAAGGAACACGAGAGTCTGAACTCTCTCCAAGAAGGTGGAGGAAAGCAGACTGTTAATGACATAATCATTTCACTAGAATTCATAATCATTTTCATAGAATTTCACATAGTTTCATTGACTCAATGACACAGACATCCAGCACCTGGACTTCGTACTAAGTGCCCTGAACAGCTGCCCCTCAGTTCACACTGTGTGCTCTGCTTACATGAATTAGCGCTCTCCTAGTCAGAGAGCACGAGGCTATGCTTAGCCCAGTTATGGATTTGTGGATATACTGCATGTAGGATAAATTTGATGAGCCCAATCTTGCTGAATAAACCACTCCATAGGTGCCAGGACACATGCAATCTTCCCTTGTATCTTTTGGATTCTGAACTGGAGCATAAGCTTTTCTTCTGTTTGAATCTGTACACATGAAACACATTCTTTTTTTTAAAATTACATATTGTCCTCTTAGAAATAGTTGTTCAAGTTACAAAACTAAAGCATACAAAGAAGATAGTCAAACAGTGAGAATATAAACAGCTACACATGCATGAGTCTCTGCATGTATTTCTATACTTTCTGTATTAGAGGGAAAAACAAAATGTAGCAAGACAAAACAAAACAAATTCCTATAAAAACATGAAACCAAAAAGTTATATAAAACCACAGTACAGGGTGATCTACCATGATCACTGTGTTGTTTCTTATTATCTTCAATAGAATGTCTACATCATCAGGCATAATTGAATATAGCAGTATAATTGAGTGTAGCAGTAAATAACAATATTAGTAAAAATAAAACATTGTAGACAGTATAAAACTTCAAAATCAGGTAATAATCAAACCATAGTGGACATTCTAGTGGATCTTGTCATCTTAAGTGCAGTTGCCTATACTCTCAGACTTGATACTATAATCATAACAGCTTTGAATAAAATCTATCAATACAAGACAGCGATCCAACAAACCAGATTCAATTACGATCAGTCATGGTGAAACAGTGTAGGTTTTACAGAGCTTTAGATTAAGTTAATAGGAAATTAAGGATGATTACCATACTATATCTTGTTATTTTCAGGATTGCTGTCTGTGCTTTCAAATCTAGTACAGGTAGAATGACTGGAACAGAATATAATACATCTAAGCAGAGTAGTGTGAGTAATGTGGGTTTTAAATCCTGGTGCACTATTAACAATATAGTGTATCAAGGCCATCTATGTTAGAGATTCTAGTTATCCTTCTCTGCCTCATTTCTGCTATGCTATTTTTCTGCCTTTGTTTGTCTAGTTTTCTCCTTCATTCTACTGCCTACCCCACTCTTCTGCCACTGTTCCTAAAATCCTGGGTTTTTTTTCTATCTCTCTAGAATGTCCTTCAGTATTCTCTGTAGGGTTGGCTTGGTGGTCACAAACTCCCCCAGTTCCTCTTTGTCATGGAAGTATCTTGTTTCTCCATTAATTTCTAGTGACAGTTTTGCAGGGTACATCAATCTGGGCTGGAGGTAATTTTCTCTCAGGGCTTGGAAGACTTCGCTCCAAGCTCTTCTTGATCTGATGGTCTGTGTTGAGAAGTCAGCCGTGATTCTGATGGGCTTACCTTTATAGGTAATCTGTCTCTTTTCTCTGACAGCTTTTAATATTCTGTTTTTATATTGAATTTCTGGTATCTTGATTATCAGATGTCTGGGTGTAACTCTGTTTTGGCTGTAGGTGGCTGGAGTTCTCTATGCCTCACACAACTGAATGTCATTTTCTTTTCCCATGATTGGTAAGTTTTCCTTAATTATTTCCATGAATAGCCTTTGTAATTTGTCTGTATGCATTCCTGCTTCTTCGTTCACATTTCTTATTCTTACATTGTAGATTCTCTTGTCATCTTCTAGCCTTTGTATTGTTACTGCCTGTTTCCTTGTTATTTTTAAGAGATCTTTCCTTTCATAATCACACATTGCAAACTTGTCTTCAGGTTTTGATAGTCTATCCTTAGTTTCTTTTAAGGTGTTTTGCCAGCTTTCAGTGGAATTTTTAATTTCCTGGTAGTCTCTTCGAATCTGCTTCATGTATTCTATATTTTCTTTATATTTTTTATTGAATGTTTCTCTCCTTTTTTTGTGTTCCTCCCTTTTACCATCTGTATCTTCCTGAGAGATGCTCCCTGAGAGCATTTCTTTTATTATTCTACTCATATCTTGCTTTACCTGATTTAATATTTCAGTTTTGAGCTTGTCTACAAGGTCCCAAAGATATCTCTTAATGTCCATTGAAGCCATGTCTGATGTTGTGTGTTTGCCATCCTCAGTCTCCCTTGTTTTTCCTTCTCCTGCATCAGTGCTCTCAGGGTTCTGGGCTGGGGGCCTCCTCCTGCCTCTCTCTCCTGTCATGGCCCTTGCTTCTTACGTGAAAGACATTCTTAAGGAATAATTAGGTGGGAGGATCTACCAGGGTAGAGTAATCCCAAACTTGAAGGACAGGATGGAAGGGAATAAAACATACCAAAAAACTGAGGAGGTGAAGTTGAGAGATCGAACAACCACGAAGCTGGAATGCTGCCCTGACAATGAATCGATTCCTAGAAGGAAAGACGGTGGTGGTCATGTGAGAAAATTACTGCAGTAGCCAGATGAGGTAGGCATTGAATAAGATACTGTGTCTGGTATTTAAAGAGCCACTGGGTATAATTGTAGGGCAAGTTCTTCATGAATCTGAAATCAAATATTGAATTTTACGCACAAGGTTTATTGGAGAGTACTAAAGGAAAAAAGAAAAACCCACCTTTGAGTGTTGAGGGAATCCAACCTGAACGAAAGGAGAGTAGAACACAACACACTGCAAGGCCAAGCTGCTCACCTGGAAGCTGGGCCTCCTGGTCTCCACACCAGCCCTGCTGGCCGTGACTGCAGCAGGAAGGAGGTGACACTGTGACCGGGGGATCAAGGGCTCCTGGCTCCCTGGGACTGGGCTCAGTTCCTCCTGGCTGAGTGAGATTGTCTGCCCTGTAACTGCCACTGCTGTGCCCAGTGCTGGGGGTGAGGGCCTCTGGCCCCAGAACATTCCACTGCCCTGTGCCAGGCCCCCTTGGCCACACCCTGGACCCAGCTGAAGGTTTGCTGATGATCCCTGAGTCAGCAAGGCAGGAGGGTGCCTTTCTCCACACCCCCGGTTGAGAAGGAAGGAGCAGCCTCATAATTCCAAGAGCCTGGAAGGAGGGAGCCGGGTGGACACCACAGGGAGCAAGGAGGCGTGGAGGGGCAGAGGGAAGGCATAGGGACAGTAGGAGAGAGACAGAGTGGAGAGCGACAGAGACCTGGAGGAAGATAGAACCAGACTCGGAGGAGATTCTGTTGGAAGCTTGACACAGAAGGACAATAGAAGGAGGGAAATAGTAGTAGAAGTGTGACACTGAGGCAGGCATCCGTGCCTGAGGGCTGGAACACGTACTGTATGGAGCAGCTGACGCTGCCCAGCTCGCACCCCCGCAGACCCCGAGGTCCCCGCCTGGCTCCGGAGCTGGGGCCTCCCAGACCTCAAGTGTGCAGTGGTGCCGTGGTCTCCTCCCCAGTTCCCTGGGCTGCTGCCTCACTGACTAACCTTTCAGAACATCCGCAAAAATGCACCTAGGACCAGCTGGATGTGCCCCAGGTCTCCCAGGCCACATGGCTGATCCGGCCTGTGGACCAATGCATGAGTTTTCCCCTAGAGGAAGGAAAACGGGGCGGGGGCAGGGTGAAGAGAGAGAGACGGAGGCAAGTTGAAATTTCCCAATCAAACCTCATTTATTGAACAATGTTCCTGGCTTATAAAGAAGCGGGGGCAGGAAGTTAAGGATGGGTCGCTGTCATTTCCTGGGTGGGGTGAGAGGATCCTGGGAAATGTAGGCCGACGCACTGGAGGCCCACAGGAGGGAGAGATGGAGCGGCAGCCATGAAGCTATCAGGCTGCTCCCTGCACATGGCAATGCCTCCAGCCTTTCTGGCTGGGCCACTGCAGGAGCTTCCTGATGAGTCCGGAGATCCCGCCTTAGCGGTCACCTCCTACTGTGACCACAGCGACCTCAGCACAGGTACCTCAGGCTGCCACACTGAGATGGTTCAGTTTCCTCCCTCAGCAGCAGATCCTGCGGGGCTCCCCGCCTTCTGACCTCCTCAACTTCCCCGTCTCAGCCGCCCTCTTTATTTATTTATCTATTTGTTTATTTATTGGGTGTTTGTTTTCTGCACAGTGTGGTCTTTGTGTTTTCAAATACTTGACAACTTTTCTTCCTTCAAATCTCACACTAAATGTCCGAACTCCACTGTGTCTCCGAACTAGATCCTTCTGGCTCTACTCCCAGATACAAATAATTTGCTTCTCTACTTGAGTGGATTTTTAAATCCAAGCATTGCACTTATCATTTATATAAAGTACATCACCTTAATCCAGTATGTTAAATGACCTATAATGTTTTTGATAAACAGATTAATTGATAAGCGAAAACCCTTATGCCAGGCATGATGGTGCATACCTGCAATCCCAGCACTTGGGAGGCTGTGGCAGCAGGACTGTCACGAGTTCCAGGCCAGCCTGGGCTACATAGCTGAGTTCAAGGCCAGTCTGTCTCAATAAAACAAAAACAGGGGAGAGGGAGGGGGGAGGGAGGCAGGCAGGAGGGGGCCCCTAAAAACAAACAATTTTTCACCAGTCTGTGAAGCAAACGGATGCAGTCGTCTCACCAGGTGCAAAGCGTATCCTCTCCTTTCTCTCCAGACAGCGAGGCGGCCACGGCCAGGTGGGGATAAAGAAGGCCCAGGAACGCAAGGCAGACTCTCCGTCGCGTGGGGATAGAGGCCCAGGAACGCAGGGCAGACTCTCCATTGCGGTTTCCCTCAGTAGCAGAAATGATGCTTTTTGAGATCCAAATCACTGAAGAGGGTGGTGACCTTGAGAGTGTGATGTCCCTGAACAGGGTGGGGCATTGTGGCTGTGTGGAGCCAGACAGAGTTGGACAGGACACACGTGTGCAGGGCTTACTGAGGGCACCGATGGAGTTTGCACACAGTGGAACTTCAGGGCGCCAGTCTGAAGTGCTGTGTAATTTTCTTTACAATGTCACAAGAATAGAGCAGCTTAAGATATTGATTTGATTCATCTAAGATCCTGCAAGAGAGTTTAAGAAAAGGAACAATGAGAGCGAGACCGGCAGCAAATGGAAGACAGTGATGTGGTGGCTTTGGGTTGAATTAGGGAAGGAGCAAGAATTAAACCATGAGGGACAGGAGTGTGGGGCAGTGAGGGCAGCCGGGCAGAGGCAAGCAGAGCCTGCAGGAAGCTAGGACAAGAGCAAGATGGGAAAAATGCTCAGAGTCTAGTGGCGTGTGGCAAGGACACCCCACCCTGAGAAGGGCACTGAAGGATCCCAGCTGGACCCTGTGTCACCCATGATAGCCTTGGATTTCCATGTGGCATCAGACTGCTAACTTCACACAAAGCAAAACTCTCAGTCACCAGAACCTGACAGGCAGTGGCAACTGGTAGCTTCCCAAGGTGAAGCACAGGCTAAGCAGGAAGTGGGTTTTGTGATTTTGTATAATTCTTGCTACTTGCAGGGTTCAATCTTTTCTTAACTTACACAATCTTCAAGTACCCAGGGAATGGAAAGACAGACATACAGCAGTAAAGAAAAAGGGTAATAGGAAGCTGGTTAGGTCTACACGTCTGCAGACCAGCATGACACCAGCCTCGACCCAGCCGTGTCCCCAGAGGAACCGAAGTAGGAGTCAGAGTTCACAGAAGCGACCTGAGATGTTGAGTTTTGTATTAATACTATTTTAACCACAAGTCACATGGTATGTATTTCACTTATGAGGCTCAATGTGATACTCAATATATGAATCTGTTGTAAAATGTTTAAATCAAGCTAATTAACAAATGCATCCCTCCATTTACCCCTCTTTTTTGCATTGCATCATTGGAAAGTTACTCTCAGCAGTTGTGAAGTAGGCAGTGTTTCTCACTGCGGTTACGCTGCTGAGCAATAGAATTCAGCAGCTTCTTCCTCCTGCCTACCCGAGCTTCAACCCTCTGACAGGCGTCCCCCGTTAGACCACCAGCACATCTGTGCTCTTGCTGGCTTTTAGATCAAGTAGACCAGGATGCAATAAATCCTTCAAGACCAACATATGCTGGGTTAGTCTACGGCAGTGCAGGGTGTCACCACAGAATATAAGTTTCCTAACATATTAGAGACCTCTCTTGGGGTGAAGGAAAAGTGGATTCTTTCAAGCCATCATCCGAGGAAGATTTACCCTTGTGGTTGCGGAGGGTTCGTGGCTGCACTTTACCCAGGAGGAATCGGCTCACCAGGCTTGGTTTTACCCAGCTCTCTGGGTTCCCAGGGGTGACAGGGTCCCACCAGGATGGGTCAGCTAAGGTAAGGTTTTATATTTTATTACATACTCAGAAAAAATAGCTTTCAGAAGAACTTCTTCAAAAGCAGAACGTTTTCTTTCAAAGACTAGAATAAATAATAAAAGTCAGCGTCAGCTATCCTTGTTTTAAAAATATGTGGCAATGATAAATTTTGATGTTGTTAATGAGCCTCATGTTACAATCTAATAGTTTTAGGCTGAAATTTATTTTCCTTCCAGAGTTGGATTAGATACAGTCGATATATGTTAGACACTTTGACGATGTTGGTTATTAAAAACAGAAAGCTGGTAATAAATTAACTGTATAGTAATGAGACTATTTTGTCTTGATAACTTCATGCTGTGTGAATTTTTCTCTAGTATGTAAGAGCTCAGTAAAATTTTTCACTTTATGAAATTCAATATGGGTAAAATATAAATTTAAAATAGAATTTACTGTGCTTTTACTTTTCAGATTTTCACAGTAGGCTTAAAAATGATAAACCACTTACAACCTTCCCCAAAGGTGGGCGTGATTTTCTTACTCTGCATTAACTAGCAATCACAGCGCGAAAGGCTTACCAGTACGTTAGCGCTCACCAAGAGCGTGGGATTTCGTGTTTATCTGCCTGGCAAGTTTGAAACTATAAAATCCAAGAAACAACGAGAAAGCGAGCACTGAGCTCTCCAAATCTCAAATGTCCCTCAGGGAAACTTTCCGGAGGGTGTGGGGTGCTTCCCAGCAGCTCTTGCACACGATTCTTTAGGGCTGATTTACGAGCTCTTTAGTGTTTTTAACTTTTACGATACTTAGTGCAAGAGGCGCTTTCATAGTGTCTCAGGCACAGTACAGTGCTGGTCCACATTCCTATGGACAGACGGACAGGACTGCCTTAGAGCTCCGGGCCTCCTTCCAAAGACGCCTCCTGCCTTCTGCTGTCCCCTTCCTCCTCACTGACTATGCACACATTTTTCTCTCCTTCCTTCACACACTACACTCCTAGCAACGCTGCATGGGAAATAGGTTTTGCCACGGAAGATCTACCACAAGATGACTTCTATGGGTGAATGTGGATGATGGTAGGCAATATACACATGGTGTGTGCAAAACATTGCATTGTGCTGGAAGCGTTTACACCAACGCAGGAAGCTAAAGCACGTTAGCCTGATTTCACTTATTTAGTATTAAAGGAGGACTCGCACTAGCTCTTACGGCAGTGATTCCAGGGATATTTTTAAAGGCTCCACATTACGTGTACAGAAGTCATCTATGTGGGAAAATATTACCATGGAGTCACTTAGCTCCTTAAACGTAGATCTACATTATTAAACACCAAATAATATATTATCTGTGGAAAACATTTCGCTGGTTCAAATTCATAGCAATCCTTCACGTGTATCTTTATATATGCGCATGTTTCATAAACTCGAAGGTTACCCAGAACGCTGGGCCCAAGAGTCTGGAATCGGACCCTAGAGGATGCCCTCCCACCTGGAGTCACTCTGCTGTCACAGCGCAGTAACAATGGATGATGCCAGTCCTCAAAGTGACAGCTTCTCTACAGTCAAAGCCACCCAGGATGTCACATCCTGCTTCGCATGGGAAACACATCTTTCCAAAAACCCACGCGTCTGCATGTCAGGAGATCTTGTACCCAACCAAGAACACAGACAAGAAATAAATGGCATAGAGAACACAGGCTCTTAATGCAGAACGTGGAATCAGAGCCTATCTCTCATCATCTAGGACACACGACTCAGAATGGGTCAAATAACTAAACTCGTAATCTGCCAGAAGACAAAATAGGTAAAACTCCGGAAGTATAGGCAAGGGTAAGGACTTTCCCAACAGAACCACAGTTACACAGGAAATAGTATCAAGAACCGACAAATGGAATTACATCCAACTAAAAATCTGCACAGTAAAAGAAACAACCAGGACAGTGCAAAATAACCTACAGAATAGGAGATATTTTGCCAGATATTCCTCAGACAGAGGACTAACATTTAAAATATATAAAGAATTTTAAAACATTAGCTCCCCCAAATAAAAGATCCAAACAAAAAATGAGTAAGTGAAATGAAAAATCACTTCATGAAAGACATAAAAATGTTCAATAAACATGTGAGGACAAGCTCAGCATTGCTAGCCATTAGAGAAGTGCGTGTTGAAATAACACTGAGATTCTATCATACCCCAGAAAGAGTGACCATCATCAACAAGTCAAATAATACACCTCCCAGGAGGCGAGACTCTCGGGAAAGGAAGCCTGCTCCACCTCCGGTGGGCGTATAAACCAGGGCAACTACTGTGGAAATCAGGATGCAAAGTCCTCAGAAACCAAAGCTAGAAATTCCATTTTGTTCAGCTTTTCCTCCTGTAGGGATCTTCCCAAAAGAATTAAAAGCATCAGTTGCATGCGTATCGGTGTTTATAGCAGCACAACTTGCAATACTAAAGCTTAGAAGCAGCCTGTCTGTTTGCAGATAGAAGGACAAAGAAAAGCTGTCCTTCACACACCACGGACCACAAGTCTGTTATAAAGAAAGACAGATGAGCCATCTGAAGGAAAATAGATGCACCCAAGAGCATAACATGAAGTGAAATAAATCAGACACGCAAAGTAAATACCTGGTTTCTCTCACATGAGAAACCCAAAGTACAAGTACAGCAAAATAAAAGATGGGTGGGTCACAGACAGCAAGGAGCTAGATTTTTCTCAGATGGGAAGGGGTGACGAGACGGACAGAGGGGAGGGAAAGGGGTGACGAGGGAACTAGGTTGTGTACAAACAAGGACCAACTCCACACGAGGACTAGGAGCCTGTGTTCTGCAAACGTGGACTGCTGAAACCCGGACAAACCGATTTCTACTGGGCGCTCCCTGAAGAACTTCTGGTCTGCGCTGGGAAAATGAATACTACACCTCCCTACGTGGGGACACTTTCTATTGCAAAATATTCTTTTATATGAAGTAGTCATAGGATAATGAAGTACCTGCAGATATTTGAAAAATTAATGTCATAGTAACTGGAGGCTGACAGAAAACCAGAGAAAGTCCAGGCACAGTTTACATAAGACAAACAAAACAAAACACAACAAAAAAAGCTACAAGAGAGCAAGTCATACACACTCAGCTTCTTACCTGGAATACTGCAAAGTTAAACTTACACTGATGCTCCTTTCTGTTTACCAAATCTATCAGAAAACCTTGCCCTTTAGCATCTGACCGGAACTTTGCTGTGACTTTGCTTTCCCCCGGACTGCGCTGCTTTCACGGTGGGTCCAAGCGGGTTCCCTGGAGTCCCCCCCGGCCCCAGCTGCTGTTGCTCCGTCTCCCCACTCCGCGGCCCAGCAGTTCATCTGTGGCGCTCTGAAGGCCTTCCGGTCGGGTCACAGCTTCTCCTCTAAGCATCCATCTCTAAAAAATAACAGACTGAGTTCAAAAATCCAGTGAAAGAAATACAGGGTGTGAACTCTTATCTTAGTGGTTCCTAGGAAAGCAAGTTGATTTCTTAGAAGATTCCTGTGTTATTCTCAGTGTTGTTAAGAAAACACAAATGCTTATAGGCGGTATTTTGCATATTTAACTTTGAAAAGATTCAATTGAACCTAAAAACAAAATAAAGCTAAGGGGGATGTGGTGTTACTGAAGAAATGCTCAGCTGCCTTCCTGCTCCACCTTTTCCTCCTCCCCTGCACCCCAAGGCAAAGATTTCGAGGCGTGGTCCACACCGCACACTACAGCACTGCCACAGGACCCCGTTCCCTCTGCCCGCAGTGACACGGTGTCTCCGACACTCCACCAGCTGGTTTCTCTCACAGGTCTCAATCCCCGCTCTGCCACAGGCCTCCCGGGAGAGCCCCTCGGAACAGCTGTCACCGCCGGGCTCCTGTCCGCTGCGTCCCTTTGGCGGGATGCAGAGTGAGACCCTGTTCACAGGGTTGCCATCATCTACAGAAGCTTCATGAATGTGTGGTCCTGGCCCGCTGAAGATGAACCTAACACTTGAGATTTACTAGCAAGTTAATCTTCTCTAGAAAGTGTTGAACTCCTTTATCAGCCTTAGTTGACAGAGAGGAAAACACAAGTGCAAAGCAATTAAATATGTAGTTTAAATGGAACCAGGATGCTAAACCAAGTAAATCTTTACTTTTGTCATAGGCATATATTCTTAGTTTTTAGATGACATTGGTGTAAGCATTTTCTACAGTCTTCCAAGCCAGATTTACTTTGGTCTTTACTGAAAGAAGCCAAAATAAGTATTTCTGCTATATTTGTAACATTTCAACTTCAACAGTTCAAAAACCCAAGAAACCCCAGAGACAACTGGTGCTGGCTGAGATAATCAGTTGCACTTGGTAGACAAGGCATTCGGGAGAAGGAACACAACTCGGGTGTGTTTATGAGGTGCTGGGCCCCAAAAACTTACAATGAAACACGGCCTGGATCTGCACAGGAAGCTCATGCTTCTCTTTGGTCAGCTTATTAAAGCATCCCATTTGGGAAGTAACATCCCATTTGGGAAGTAACATCCCATTTGGGAAGTAACATCCCATTTGGGAAGTAACACCATGGCAAAACTACATTACTTTTTTCTTTTCTCAGCCAGACTTCTCACTTTTTGAAGTGTCAGAAATGAACTGCATATTCAATAAATAGCAGTGATGTAGTTTCTGTGCAGCTAGAAATAAAATCTTTCATTAGCACCTAACATAATACAAAATCTGTGTGTAATTTTTTGTGCAAGGCTATTTTCGGTGGCCCCAAGAATACACTTTAATATATCAGCCCAAAATGTCCCAGCTGTAATTTCTCTTTCATCTCTCTAAAAGTTAATCTTTGTTACATTTGAAAAGTCACTAAAGACAAACAAATGCATTTTTAAAATATTAAGATGAGAACTGAAGGGAAGGCTTTGGATTGTGATACTGTACATGAAAAGATGCTTTTGAAAAATAAAAAGCAAAGCTAAAGGGATAAAACTTTTGCCATGGTTTGTGGCACAAAGACAGTGACAGTTACATGTATATTTGGTGACAAATGAAGCCCAAAGTCAGTGCACTGTCGTGAAGATTCTCCAGGTGACACATGGATGCTGGGTGAGGCAGGTGTTCTGTGAACCTCATAACCCTCTATGAAAAAATGTCCTCATGTATGCATTTCCACAGCTCGAAGTTTATATTCGCTTCTTCAGCTAGCAAATATTTTAAGAACTGAGGTATATCTCGAAGATAGAAGGTGACTTGGGGTGTCAAAGAAATAGTTAATGTGTTTCACAAATGTATTCTGAATCTTTCAGCAGATGGAATATTTTTAGCTGATAACACTTAAATTATCGTGTCACAAATGATCAGCACTTGATAATAAGTGGCCAGATAGATGTCTATTTAAACATGGAAGTGGTCATTTGGATAAGGTGGCATTTCGAATCTTTTATAAAGTTCTTTTATATTACAACAAATAATTTATAGAAAGTCACTTAAATTACCTCTATAAGTATAATATATCCATATGTCCCTAGAGTTTAACCAAATAATATGGAAAAGTTAACTTTTTAAAAATTATTATGGTAAATCATTGAAATTAATGCATCTCAAAAATTTTATGCATAAAATATTGACTAATTTAAGTAATGATGAAAATTACACTTAAAACTTTAAAAATGCCTCAATTAATATTTTATTTATTATTTGCCTGCAAAGTTAATCATATGGATAAACTTAGAAATAAATTTTATAATTTAGCTTGCTGGATTTATTATATTTTTTATTTTTTCCAAAAGTTATTAATCATATGAAATATGGACTAATCATGTTATAAGGATACAATGATCTAGAAGCTGTCTTCCAAGAGAAGGTATCTTATGGGAGAAACTGATATTTAATAACAATCTGCAATGCAGTGTGAACACGCTATACATATATGGCAAATACCTACATTTAGTGGAATAAGTCTTAAGTTTCTTGAAACCCATAAAAGTATGTAAAAAAAAGAGCTATAGAAGAAATATTAGCAAATGATTTTTGCAAAGCAATTTCTGACTCTTGTGTAATATGTTTGTAATTTATAGACATCAATCACATACCATACACTTTTAATGAGCATATATGAGTATTACCTATGGAGTCCCCAAATACTTTTTGTCACAAATAATATTTCTAGAGTTAATTGTCAAATTTAAATTAAAGCTGGGTCTTGTTTGTGACTCTGTTTTACAATCCTCTAAGAAAAATTCATATAAGTATCTTAAAATATAGGTAAATAAACTTATATTTCTATTTTGTGAAAGCTTTTTAAACGTGGTTTGCAGCATCTGTTTCTATTGTTATTTGCCATGAAGATTCTCAGTTCTTTGCATCGTCACATCTGTCTGCTGGAAAAACATAGCCTTTTCCAAATGGAGCGCTGAAAGATGGAAGAATGCGGTTATTTGCTGAGGACCACAAAATGCTTCAAGATATTTTCAAATGCTCTGTGTACAGAAATATTTGCAACACAACTTGCAAACAGTTTTTCTCTCAGCTGTGCCCATCTGTAACACATAGGGAAAAGTCAGTCTAGTAAATATGATACTACACCCTCTGTGGTTGCTGAATGCCAGCAGTGAATCTATAAGTTGAATATAAACACAGCTCGATTCATGTGTTTATTGCTCATACTTTATCCATCTGATTAAACATGTGCTCTATTTTGGTTTCTTATATTCTAGTTAATGTCCATTTACATTTTACTTTTTTACTGCAGTGTTTCAGGACATTAGAGTATTAAAAAAGTTCATGAAAGAATTGCAAGGTTGCCAAGACAGTGGGAATTCCAAAGTGTGAAGCCATCACCAAATACCTAAAATACAGTCTTATTTTCTTCCTACACATCCTTCAAGAAAGGAGCCATTTGAAGCTTATAACGGCGTAATAAATGAAAATTTTTAAATAATAACTCTTCAGGAGTTCATATTCATGGTCCTCATCGGTGCAGAGTTACTAAACTGTCTCTGATATTAAAAAACTAGCATGAAAACTGCCTCTTTCCAGTGGAAAATCTCATTTCCACAAATATAAATCATACATGGAAGTGTTCAGTTCACTTCAAAACCTAAACCGTTTCTCTATTGTAAAACAAATTTAAATTGAATAATAACAAACAGAAGAGACGGATTTTCAATTCTCACTCCATGAAGTAAGGAATTTAAAGCACACAGATATTCCTTACACATCTTACATGGTAAACAGATGCTAATAGGTGGGATAAACAGACACAGGGTAAAGTGAATAGAGAAAAAATAATAAAATCACGTGTTTCAGTCAGGCATTGTGGTACATGCCTGTAATCGTAACACTCTGGCTGGCTGAAGCAGGAGAATTGTGAATTCAAGGCCACTCTGGGCAACTTCGTGACTCAGTAAGACCCTGCATTGAGATTTAAGAAGAGTGTTAGGGGTGGCACTGGACATGCAGCTCCATGTGACGTCCCTGGGTTTAACCCTAAGTGCTACACAAATGATAAATGCATAGCAAGCATTGCCGAGATTAGCCCTGGCAATCAGGATTTTAAAGTGACCTGACATGAGCATTGTGGGAGTTCGTCAGGACTGTGAAGAAAAGTACAATTTAACACCATGACTGAGCTCATCTAATGACAGGGACCACTCTGAAGTGGTGCTGAGCAGGCTTTAGGTCCAATCAGTTGGCTTTCTCTATTGACTTATGGGTCTCCCCGAGCCTAAGTGCCTCACTGATGAGCCAGTGGCTGCCACGCAGAAAGGGAACTCTGCACACCGGGGGTCCAGATAGGGGCCTGTGGAGCCTGTGATGCTGTGACATCTCTGAAGCAGCGTAATACTGCAGCTGAGGACGTTTCCAGGGCATTAACTGCTCGCCTTAGAGAGCACAGATCTCTCCTTTGGCAGAGATTTGCTGCTTGGAATGCCCTTCTTCCATCCTCACAAGGCCTGGTGCCCTTTGCCTCAGCTGTCCTCTGTACTTTTCTATGTGCTGCTGATGTTTGTACTCAAATAAATAGCGGGCAGTTGGAGAAGTCTTTGTCTTAGCCACAAAGCTCTGAGCCTGTGGACCCCAGTATCTTACTACTTTGCCAGTTGTCCTTCCTCCTTTGCCATACACTCATCCAGAAGACTGGGAGCCTAGCCAGCTCCCGATAATCTAATGACTGTTTATAAGCTATCATTTTCTGATGGGCCTTAATTTTATTTGTATGACTTCCTCTCTGCCAACCTATCGCCTCCAACTTCATGGTTGATGTAGAAACTAACATTCTCTTTTGAGTACAATTCAATCCACATCGACTGAAGCTGCTTTGCATATTCTTGTGGCACTGGGGGATGCAAGGGTATCCCATCTGCTACCGGACCAAGATGGGCTTTGCTTTTAGCTAAGGAAAGTGATACTCAGTCCTAAAATCTACTTTGTTCCTGGTTATCGCTAAGATGAAAATGTGCAGAGGACAATGGAGATGTTGTCCTTGAAGAACTCATTTCCTGCCATTGGAACACAAACAAAAGCAGCAGGATTAGGGGGCTAGTAGACAAGCTCCCACTGACAGAACCTGGAAGAAGTCGGAGCTACAAAAGATCATGTGACAAAACCATGCCGAGTTGAGTCAGGGAGTCACAGAGTATCAACTCAGGGGACAGGTGTTTCTCTTTGACTTCAGTTCTGTCCTGTATTTTTGGGTTCCCAGTCCCAGACCATGTAACGGCATCAGTCTGTGTCTGTTAGGCACTATGTCAGACGAAAGGAGGTGCGTACTTACAGCCTCTCTGCAAAGCCTGCAGCACCGCCTGAGCTCTACCTCTTTTATTTGCTGCCCAAGGAACTGAAACCTACTGTAAACTGCACATGTGATATATTAAGGCTGCTCACACCTTATGAGAATCTAAGCTGAGGATCTGAGGTGAAACTGAGGCAGTGATACCAGCACTGGGGAGTGGCTGCAAACACAATGAGCATGACCAGACTGTCTGACTGCACAGAGACCATAAAAAATCCATTGCTTCCAGATTCATTTGAAAACCGTATTGGTTCCAGGCATGGTGACAAAATGCCTGTAAACCCCAGAACTCAGGAGGAAGAGGTGGGAGGATCATCATGAATTTGAAGCCAGCCTGGGTTACATAGTGAATTCAGGGCCAACCTGAACTACATAGTGAGACCTCACCTCAAAAAAAAAAAGAAAGAAAGAAAAAAAGAAAAACAAGAAACCCTATCAGTGAGTGGCAAGTGGCCACTAAACTGCTCCCCGTGACAAATCTAGCAGCTGATGAGTTGCTGCACTTTAATTTCCCGCCCGCATTTGCCGGCAGCTTTAAGGCTGAATGCAACACAGTTTACTCTGTGCGCGGCTGGGCCCTTACTTTACCTGCCACTTCCACCTGCGCCTCTTTTACACACTTGCTCTTATCTCAGCCACAGTTTTGATGAGCTCACAATTTAACCCTGAAATGAGCACAAAACAAGTGTCCGTGGAGAGATTCTTTGATAAGGGGGAAGAGCTAATGTCGCTGCAGCAGCAGAGCCTACAACTGCTGACAGCAAAGCTGCGTCTCCGAGACAGTACCAAGAGTTCTGTTTAAGTCAAGGCTTCGCTACCACAGGTCACGCACATTACCCAGCAAATAAAGCGTGCGATAAATGGAACCGGCTTGGTTCTTCTCAAAAACACCCCGAGCACCGTCTGCGGAAAAATTACATTCCGCAAAATCAGTCCCTGGAGCAAAACACTTTGGGCGCCAGGGGGTATGTGATGGGCCCCAGTGTATGTTGGGCACCAAACTGATGTCTGACTGAAAGGTCACAGTGACCAGAAACACCTCAGAAAGGTGAAGAAACTTCCCTCATCTTCCTGTATTTCTATTCTGCTTTGTGGAAAACATTTCTGATATTCTGTGCTCTGATGATCATAATCGATTTTACAGCTGAGAGTGAACCTTGAAAACATTCCTACATCTTGAAAGACTCTTAAGCAAAAGCAAATTCTTCATTTATAATTTAAGGGAAAACAACCAGTAAATTAACCAAACCTCAGATATTCTTTTCTTAATGTTGGTGATTTGTTGCAAAGGACACTTTAATATGTTTTAGAAGTGGTGGAAAATGCTCTACTTTGCAAAAAGTTCTTTATTCCTGTTATACTTGTCAAAAGATTTTTGAGAATTATCTTGCAAAACAACCTGTAAATAGTACTTGAATACAAAAAGGATAATAAAATGGAATAGCACAAAACACAGAAAGATGACAGGGGACACAACATTGAGTGAAAAGTGGAAGAGGAATATCTAGCAGACATTAATGCTTTATTAATGCACTTTGAGTGAATGGTATGTGGAGTCCCGGGGGAGTTTTGGAAAATATTAGCTTCATCATTTTCAGACAAACGTTCTGCCATATATGTATATGCAATTTATTGCTTTGAGAATTTATTATTTAGGCCAGTATGAATTCACTATTTTTTGCCATATTAATTCTGAATCTATGATTCAGGTATGGACTCTCTTAGCTCCCAAAGGATAAACTCACATGAAAGTTCAAAGCAGCCTCAGAAAGTTGATTGCATTTTCCTATGCATTATATTCTAAAATTATCACTAAGTGTAAGCCAAAATAAAACCTTGATGGAAAGAATTTGGCAATGAACAAAAATTACAAATGTATTTTAGCTTTGAACAAAAATCCTTCTTAGTTTCATATTTTGCTCTGGAAATAAGATGGAAAGATTCATAACAAGGCTATTCATTTTAATGTTGTTGTTGCTGTTTTTTAAGTAGATTAAAAAACAAAAAGAAAAAGAAAGCTAAAGGGAACTGCTAATGTAAACCATGGAACATTCATATTATAAAATATGTTAAGCTTTAAACGGAATGAAGAAAATCTTTATACATTGCAATGCACCACTCTCTAGAATACATTGCTCAGTGAGAATAGCACAGTAGAGAAATATATGTACTTTCCCACAGCTTATCAAGAAAAAGAGGGTTGATTTGAATACATATTTCAATGTGTTTTATATAGACACACATATATATGTGTGCATACACACAGCATGAATATATTCATTTACATATTTTTGTATATTTAAAAGTAAAAGAAAAACTAAATATTTCTAGATATTTGCTTTTAAAGGAAGAAGGAAACCAGGTGGAGTATATTTGGTCCAAGATTACTTTGAATATATCTTGTTTTGTAGATAGGAGTTTAGGTACATGTAAATATTTTGCAAACTTTAAGATAAAATACAATTTTAAAAGCAATTAATTTACAGTTAAAAAAACAAAATATACTATTAGTCAAGTCATAGTTACACAGAGAACTATTCTGGATTAATTTTAAAATCTAGTGAGTTGAGTTGATGTACCAGCAATCTTTGCTGCCTTCACTTAGCAATGTATGCTGGAGACTGCTCTGTGGTGATACAAAACAAACTTTCCCAAGCATCACATATTTGGTAACACTTGCAGTCAGAGTTTTCAAGGGAAACAATTTAATACAGGATACATAATTTATAGGATTATTTTATAGTATTCACCCAAAGAGTCAAATACAAAAGAGTACAGGAGATCCATCTATACATTAAAGATCCAGAGAGTCCAGCTGAAGACCTTGGACCTCATGGCAGTGTCCTGTCTGGGTCCTGCTGAAGACCTAGAGCCCACAGCAATGTCTCATGCAGGTCTGTTACCTGAATGTGCACTGGGAAGGGCCAACGGTCAGCGGTGAAAGCTAGAAAGTCTGCACCAACAGGACGAAGGGTCTGGCCAGCAGGCCGAGGGGTCTGCACTGTAGCTAGGATTCAGTGTGCAAAGTGAGGACTGAGCTCCCCGAAAAATCAGGCTGCCCTCAGCAACAGCCAGGTGCCCACTGCCGAGCTGGGCTTAAAGTTCAGGTAAAGTCAAAAAGTGCTTTCCCGCATCACTGATAGCTGGGAACTTTAATACGAGAAAAGAGACACGAATAAGAAACATGCAGCTAAGCAAAACTCTGAAGTTTTAAATTCAATATAGTCATACTGAATAATCTCAAATATCATTCTCCTTTAAAAATCTTTTCTGTTCATAGAGAAAGGCTCAGAAACAAGGACAAATTTAGAGAAACGCCACAAGTGATCTCTATCCCAGCAGGCACTGTATTGATTTCCTTCTGCTGGACAATAATTTTCCCAAATGTTGCAACCATCATAGATTTGTGACCTCAAAATTTCTAAGACATTGGAGAACATAGGTGCATGCCTGGAAGCTCAGCATTCCAGGAGGCTGAGGCAGGAGGGTTGCAAGCTCAAGCCCAATCATGGCAATTTAACAATTTAGTGAGACCCTTTCTCACAATATTAAAAAGGACTAGGGATACAGCTCAGTGTGAAGGCCCAAGCTTTGACCTCAGTACCATGTAATAAAAACAATAATTTCTATGGAACAAAATCTGCCTCTTCTCTCGGGCTCCTTGCTCTGCTCCCTAAAGCCTGCAGGGAACCCCTCCTAGTCATCGTTGGAGGCTCAGCAGTGGGGATCTCCCCACGGATGCACCCAAGGGTTGGTGGGAAAATGCAGTTTCTTGCAGGTATAGGGCCAGCTTCTCTGCTGTCCTCCCTGCTGGCTGCGGGCCAACTGCTGTCCCCCCGTGCAGACTCCAGGCCTGGTGTGTCACTGACTATGGACTGAATCCTCAGCAACTTTGAAACAAATTAACTCTCTCTTCCTATAAGCTGTGGTGTTGGGTATTCAGCAAAAGGGAACCGACAAATACAGTGCTCAGCTCTCTAATCAGTAAACTCTGGCCCCTTCCAGGATTTGGGGCTGATAACTTCAATCCATAGCATGTGAGGCTGTATCTGCTTGTTACACTGGAAGAAAAGTGAGAGGCCGGTGCAGCCGGAATGGGGTGATCCAGGCAGGAGAGCCGGAATGGGGTGATCCAGTCAGGAGAGCTGGAATGAGGAGCCAGAGCAAGGACTTTTCAGTGGAAACCCACCAGAATTTTAAACAAGGAAAGAAATGATGTTAAAAAATAACTTCAATCTCCAATTTGTCCTGAAGATCACAGTTTTAAATCCCCCATTGTAAGTGAGATTGTGGTGTTGCCTGGTGGAGCATTTGTTTTGGTTTAAGGCGGATGTAAGGATTTCTACACTGTTTCCTCCTCCAACAATCACCAATCCACATTTTCTATCAATAGACTTGATTTCCCTTAGCTATACTCTCAAGGCTTAAGATGTTTTTAACTCTGTGCTCTGCTCCTGTTGACCTTTGAAAGTTTTCATCTTCAGAGATCCAATGAAAATCCTTCTGCTGTATAATTTCCTTCCTAAATTTTGCTGATTTGTAAGTGTACGTGCCAGTTGAACCTTGTTCGGCCTCCATCATGGTTGGCTTACCAAGCGGCAAACCACCTGGATGGAAATCACCCTACGGTGACCCACAGAGCGAACACTCTCCCCTGCTTCATCCTTCCCAGCACCAGCTCGCAGCAGACCCTGTGGCCATACCCACCTCATGGACACACTTCTTTCCCACTTGCTTGCTGCACATGGCAGTTGTCACCTCCATACCACAGTGGGATTGTCCTTTAGGGACAGTAAAATCAAGCAGCCTATGAACACCTGGTTGACAAGGCCAGTGAAGTGCAGGGACATGAAGAGACAGGAGAGTCGACTGTGTCTAAAAAGATGTTTTGCCTACAATGCATCCTGTGAAAAGATGACAAAACAGACATGTTCATGGATCAGATGATATTGCATACTGGCTTTGTCATTCAGTCTCAGTGGGTCACAGGTAGTTTTATGTCACAAGCCCATGATGGTGCACACTGGTATAGTACCCAGGTGTCCATGGCTGGAATCTCAGGAAACCCCAGGAGGCCCGAGTGTGTACAGAGGGGTGGCAGGTCCAGCACTGTGATGCCTGCAGTGGCCTGAAGTTCTGCAGCTTCTCCTCCTGCGGGTGGAAACCGCCAAGAGGGCACAGGTGCAGCTGTAACGTCCAGGCCATCGGTTGCTGTGCTGAGCTGGGGACATGTTGCTCTGGTGACTCCAGGTATGATGGGCACAGTGTTGGGGTCCTGAGTCTGAGATCAGCTCCATTCCAGAACAGAGATGGTAGTTTTCACTCCAAAAGCCCACAGCATGCAGCCAAGAACGGAGTCCTGGGGAGAAGAAGTTGTGACAACTTGCAGGCATCAGCAAAGGCTGGGGAGACACGTGCGAAGCTTTCTAAACCATGGGTTTCTCATGGTGATCTCAGGAATGTAAGAGCCTTAGTAGAAAGGTGAGGATTAGAAAATGGCATAAAACTTATGCCCTTGTGCTGTGAAGACTGATTATTCTTTCAGGTTAGACGTTTATCCTGGAACTCAGCCATCGGGTCCTTATTCATGCAGTAACAAACCGAATGGCGCTGTGAACAGGCTCGTGGCTCCCATCTCCCAGATGAATTGGCACGTGACATTCGACGTGTGGTTGACGTTTCCCATTGTTACATTTGCTAACAGAGCACACATTGACCGGTGCAGAAACTGCACAGGTACAAAGCAGGAGTTCCAAATGAAGTCTTGCAGTTTCAACACAGAAAACTGTGTAGTACAAACTTTGGGTTTCAGAAAGAAATAACATTGGTTGCATATATGGCAAAGAGAAACAAACTGGTTCTGCTGATGGCAACGCTTCACCATGGTGGGAATATTGACAGGGAAACCTCAAAAGAGCAGACGCCTGAGAGGGACACTGTCAGCCACAAAATCCAAGGTGGGGTAGATGTTGCTGAGGCACTGATGTCACTTGACACACACAGCACTGGCCACCGTGTTTTACTCGATCTTAAACATGCAGCATAAATAGTTTGGCAGTTTACAAAGGAAATAACACGTGCAAAATACACGGGAAATTGTTCTTGGAGGATTGGGACTGGAGCTCATAAGAGACCATTTACAGCAGAGGAGAAACCAAGTGTTTCTGCCCAGAGTGTCGTGCAAACAATTGTGGGCACACTGGTGAGCTGATAGGTGGACGGGTGAGCAGGACAGAGGGCTCCTGTGACAACAGGAAAACCAAAAAGACGTCAGCTGTGCCCGGCAAGGGAAGACAGGAAACCAAAGCGTGCCAGCAGCGAGAGCGAGACTTGAGGGGGGAGCCGTTGTCACCAGTGAAGACGGCCTTGGCGTGCCGGGCGAAGTAAGGCTGATTCCTGTGTAGGCTTTTGCTTGTTTCCACTGTAGTTCACATAGGCTTTTACTTGTGATGTCATCTTTTAGGTTTTATAAGCGAGTAAATATCGATGCGAAAATGTTGATGTCTACGGTGCTAAAGTTCTCATTGCGTATTTTACATTGCATTTTATTGGCATCTTATTTCCCTGCTAGGTGTATATTATATAATAGAGTAGGAAGCTCCTGACAAAACAGAAGAGAGGGGACAAGACTGCCACACAGGAAGGAAAGCCAAGCGCACGAGTGCACGGAACACGCACCTGCCTTGTGTGAAGCAGCCGTGGGTGTGATCTGTGAGGCAAGGCGATTTTGGGTAGAGAGCTTCTGACGTCCTCATTATGGTTCACACAGGAATTTATTTCTGATGTTACCTTTTAGATTTTTAAGAAGGATGTACACAGCTGATGTGGAGAATGTCTATGTCCATTCTAAGCACACAAAAACATATGAAGAATTTAATAACTTATTTTATTGATGTTTTATGTTGCTGTTAACTGCACATTGTGCAATATAATAAGAACCTCTGACAAAACAGTAGGATCGCTGCGATGTCAAGTGTGTCCTACAGAGAGGCCGGGAGGGCAGAACACACGTGCTGTCCGTAAGCAGTGCTCGCGTGCGTCCGGAAGGTGCCGCCGTCGGTGTGTGAGGCGTAGGTGTGCGAGGCATAGGTGTGCGAGGTGTAGGTGTGCGAGGCATAGGTGTGCGAGGCATAGGTGTGGAAATGCTGGCGCAGCCTCCTTTTTTTGTGGGGCGCTGTTGGCTTCTTCACTGTGGTTCGTGTGGGAGTTTATTTCTGATGTTCTTTTTAGACTTTGAACACCAAAAACCAGGTAACGTTGAACATTTTGATGCTTTTTTAAATAAACACTCAACAGATATTAAAGCTCAGTATTTTTGTGGTTTTGCCTGTTAAGTATTCACTACTTAGTATAATACAATTCATAAAGTTATAATTCATTATTCATCAACAGTAAGGTTCTAAAGAGGCACTTTGATGACAAAACCTTGCACTCCAAGGGCTACAGCAGGTGGGCGGGCTGTGAAATGGGGCGGTGGTGAAGAAACTGTCTCCTCATAACTAGGGCTTCTGTATAAATTCTAACCCTTCGAGGCCCCATTTTACCTTACACTGGGCCATTAAATCTGTCTTCCTTGGTGGTTCATAGGGTCTCATTTTACCCAGGAAATTTATAAGAGCCAAATCTTAATTTTCACTTGGCCCACTGGAAGTATTTTATGGAACAAGAGGTATGGCAATGGGAAACTTACATAAATGAGCCCACAATTAAACAAACACACTCCATTTTGCTGCATTTTGTCTGTAGTTCCTCAGCTAGGATCACAGGGGTTGTCATGAGAAGTTCAGGGGTCTTGGTTAGCACTATGATTTGAGGCCAGGTATGGATTAAACCCTTGAAGCTTTCTCAGTTAAATTAGTGTTTTATGGCAATTGTGAAGTTTAATTTAGGACCTGGGTTTTAGAGACACAAAAGTAATGTGTGCTTTATTTTAATACGTAATTTTTAAAGTAAATATTAAACTTCTAGATGAATAAAGTTACAGATCTTGTTTTAATTTAATAATATAGACTTTTAAAATGTCTTCCTCCAACATCTTGATTTCTGGATTAAAAAAAAATTGAGGTGAGATTTTAGCCACCCAAAGTAGTAATGGTTTTAGTTTTAGTCTGTCTGATAGCTTGTTATGCAGACTTTCCAGGCAGATCAGCAGAGTGAGGGCAGGGCCCTGGCACTATCTCTAGACCTCTGAGGGCCACTGCCTGCCCTCTCCTTCCCTAGCCCGTCCCCAGGGCCAGTCCCTCCACAGGTTGGCATGCAGTGGCACTTGGGAAGGGTGGGCTGGGGGCTTGCGCTATAATAGCTACTGGGTCTGCAGCAGATACTGCATAACAGAGAACATTCTAGAGACCAAAATAATGTTTCAAATTCAAGAAAACTTTCTAAATGGTCCAATATTCATGTAATTTATTTCTTTGTCAGCAAGTTTGCCAGTAAATGCTTTCTTATATTCTTTATTGTCATGTTTCTCGAGCTGGATAACTCTCTTGGTCTCTGTCTCTCTCTGCCTGTCTCTCTCTCTCTCTTTCACACACACACACACACACACACACACACACGCACCTTTGGTTGAGTCCAAGTGGCAGGAAGGATAGCTTCCTTATATCCCTAAACTGAAAGGATATTCCTTTCTCCACATTAATCAAACCCACTGAAATTTACCAGAAGGAGATTCTTCTGAGTAATGTTTCTCACCTTGGACTCTGAGACTGATTGGCTACTGACCTGTTGATATCAAAAGCTGATATCACACTATTAAACTCCTTATGTTTGTTTTTTAGACTCATGCTTAATAAGTTAATTGATCAGGAAATGTTAGGTATTCAATGTAGTAATTATTTACATGTTAACTTTCTTTATAAAAAGTTATTTTAATGAACATTTGCAGAATGTTTTGCTGGTTTTAGGAATATTAATTTTGTGTGTTAAGCAGAATTAGGCTCCTGGAAGACTGAAAAAAATTCTAATTATGGAAAATAAAATTTTTTTTAAAGGAAAGTGAATGCAATTCAAGAAGAAGTATGCACACATAGTATTTAGTGGTACTGCTATAACATGGCACACAGAGTTTATATTCTCAAGAAATTCTATTGTAGACATGTTCTTCCAGCACTGTTATTTGGAGATAATGCAAATATCAACCCTTATATGATTTCACAATGATTGGTCTGCTTGTTAGCTTACTCAAACATGAGGTAAACTCATTGCAATTTATTTCAAGTCAGTTAAAATTTTTGATTCAAATTTTTTTGTATAGGCTTTGATTAAATATAGGAAATGTCATTTTCACTCAACTCCTTAATTTCCACATACCATGTCACCTTATAAATGTCACTGAGTACTTTTGTTATATATGGAAGCCATAGTTTAAGCATAATGAAAACCTCAAGTAATATAAAGATTTTCCATCTCTCCAAATAAATGTCATTATATGAAACAGATACTGGGGAAATATTTGAAATATCTCATTAAGCATCGTTGTTATACAAAATGATGGTAGTAAAAATATCCTTTGCAATAATGACAAGAGAGTATTGTATGTGGTTCTGTAAATCTAGATTTATGCTTTCGCTGGCTTAGTCAGGCATGGGGAGGACAAGAAGTTCCCACCAAGCAGAAAATAGGAGAAACAGGATCTCACTTTGGCAGTTAAACTCTAAATTGAAGGTCAGGGATATGCAGTTATATTATATGGAGACACAATTCTGTGCTAGCAAGAGCTTGACAGTAAATATATTAAAAATAACTTTGTTGAGGGCAAATGTGTCAACTGGAAAGAGTTACTGCAGAGATGTACGCTGAGGGAGAGGAAGCTGGCCAGCAGACTCCGGCGTGGCCTGGCCAGAGACTGGCCTGGACAGTACGCAGCCTCTCGGGGAGTGAGGTGCAGCTATGGAGGAGACAGACGCCTCTGGCTCCCTGAGCCCCTGGGCACTGGGGTCCAGCCACCTTCCCGGCCTCGCACCCAGCCTGCCTCTCCTGACCACACTGATTCCGCACTCACCCAGGGAGCTTCCTAAATGGTCTCCTCGAGCAGCTTGCTCAGGGCAAATGCGCCATGATGGTTATATTTTATAGTAAGAGAAACAAACAGGTATCGTGGCTCCCGTGTACCTCTCTCAGATTTCTAAATCTGATCAAATATATTCTTGTGGGCTGTGGTAGGAACCTGTCCATCTCCAGTGGACCAGGCACCAGTTCCATCCTACGAATAAGCAGACACACTTGTGGCAGTGTCTCTTGGACACACTTGTGGTCCTCTTTCATGATATCCCATGATTATAGCATCTTCAAAATCAAGAACTGCTACTGAGACCTGTTACAAGTCACTGTGAACTTCCACGAAAACATTTGTCTAAGTTTTCAAGATCTTGGTAAATTTGCTACACTTCATAGCAGTTTCTCTTACATGTCTCCTCCCTTTTACCACAGTGTAAATTTTTCTTTCTCCTTTATTTAAACATTTAATTTTATTGATGAAGTTTCTTTAAGCTTGCATAGATGTAAAGAAATGTATATACTTTAATTCCTTCTCAGCACTTTATTTACTTTGACACTTGGCTATCACTTGGGAATTCTGTTCCCATTATTTCTTTCAAGATTTTGTTTCCAGCACCTGCAGCCCTCAAGGACATACACTTGAGAAATCCCCAGGCCTTATATAATTGTCTCTGAATAACGCGAATTAGTTCTTAATCAAAAGCAGGGATCTTTCCATGTAAAAGGTCAACCCTGCTCAATAAAATCTAGGTTTTGTTACTATCTAGACTCTAGGCCTGTTACATATGGTAATAACTACTCAAGTTATTCACCATTCCTTTAAGTCCCTTAAATCAAGAAATAGAAAAATGTTTCAAAAAACTTCTAATGTATTTAGTTTTGTAACTAAATTCATGTTTCCTCCATTTCCACCTAATCAAATAAAGTATCTAGTGAGAAAAACCAACAAAAGTAATAAGACACTTCCAAACTAGTAAAAGAGGTCGGATATTGACACATAGAACAAAAAAGAACAGAAAATTAGGTATTAGCCTTAAGAGCATAACTTGATTTTAACTCATGCTAAATGCACATTATATAAATCTATACAGAATGGTAGCATAAAATATTGGGGAAGAAATAGTGCAATATACAATTTACAAGGCCTATTATTAATATATATAGACCAATGCTTGGTGATAGAAATTATGAAAAAGAATGATTTTTTTTTATTTGGCAAAGGTGGAAAGGATTGTGGTGAAAGAAAATGGAGTTTGAATGAAAGCTTTTCAGCCACAACTCAGCTCTTAAAACTAACGAGATGGTGGGTGAACTGCGGGATTCCAAACCAGTGCTGCAGCAACGCCAGACGCGGTCAAGTGCCCACCCGGCAGGATTTGTCCTCTTGGAACAGCATCGGGTTTCAGGACAGGTGGCACCATTGTGCAGGAAGAGGGCTCTGAAGACGAGAGGCCGGTCAAGTAAATCACTGTTCAGTCCTGTTCAGTAGTGATTTCCAGTTAAGGACGACACAGCCATCAGGCTGACACCAGAAATACAGTTTTTGTCTATTAAGCTCAGTTAAGTCATTAATTCTGGCATACAGAAGATAATGAAGGCATGACTGAGTTCAGTCATGAGCTCCGACTTACAGAATTGTAAGGGGTGAGATACAACAGAATTAATAACATTGTATCACTGATGCCAAAAGCAAATGGATAAAAGCTACTTATGAAAGTCAGAGAAAGATTTCACCCAGTGCTAAGGTGTTTGAATTTTGTACCATATGTACTGGGGATACTTGACTGGATTTTAAAGCAAAATATTAAGATGATCTTATCTGTGTTTTAGAAAGAAAAGTTGATGAATTTTAAAGAGCCTGTATTAGTCATTTTCCCATCACTGGAACAAAATACCTAATACCTGCTACCTACAGTGGAGTGGTTTATATGGCTCATGGCTTCAGTGGGTCCAAATCATGGTCTGTCTCCAAGGCAGAAAAGGCTTGGGGGACGGCTTGACAGAGGACAACTACTTGCCCTGTGGCTGTCAGAAAGAAGGCAGGGAGCTGGGAACAAGGGTACCACTCTCCAGGTCATGCCCCCAGCTGCTCAGCACTTCTGAGCAAACCCTGTCTCCTTCAGCACATTCGGCAAGGAGCTCATTCATGGAGCAGTGCCCTGGTGAGTGCAGGACTTCTAGGGTCCACTCACAATCTAAACGCTAACTTCCAAAGACATGAATGTTTTGGAGGATGTTTTAAATCTACACCATAACAATTTAACCCTGATCCAAAAAGACTTGTGTCCATCTCTAACAATCACCAAAGTCTTAACCATTCTAATACTGCTGAAAAGTTCAGGTCTAAAGTCTCCTCTTGGACTCGAAGCAAACTCAAAGCTCATTCAAAGTAGTGAGCACCTTTAAGAATCAGAGAATGAAACACTTTTAACAGCGGCAAGGGGAGAACATTCCCATCTGTAAGGGGTGGAGCAGCAGAGCAGAATAGATTCAGAACAATGATAGACTGAAAATCAGCAAGAGAAATATAAAATCCTATAGCTCCACATGCATCCCCCAGGGCAAGACATGGTGAGATGGAAGTAAAGGGCAGAGGCAGCTCTGCTCCTGCTAGATCTTTGTTGATTGCAGCCCCCACGGTTCCTCTCCTGGCTGGCTCTGCTCATTGCCTGCAGTGTTTCCTAGATGTTCTGTGCCCCTGAGGCTTCCATCCCTCTGGGGTCCCCACTGCATCCTCAGCTCTGCTCTCACAGCTTTACACACTGCCCTTTCCAGGGATATTACCTGGCCTCCCAACATTCCTCTGAAAGATGGATGGAAGCCTCCCAGGCTCCAAAACTCTTGCACTCTGCATGCCAGTAACACGAACACTGCCAGCAGTTTGAGAGGTAACCTGAATCTCTTGAAACATGGCTTTTGTAGCCTCTGAGTGCTCTATTGTTTGAACTGAAGAATACATTTCCCTAAGCCGTGCTGAGTGAGCAGGACACAGTGGAGATCTTCTCAAAGCAATGACCTTCAAGAGTCTACCTTGTTCCACAGTTGAACTTGTGGTGTGAGGGGACTGATAATTCATGAGGTGCCCCAAAGGTGTCTTTCCTGTTGTCCTGATGCAATGGGCTTGGCTTCTTCAAGATGGTCCTGATCTTTTCAACGACCCCTCTCTTCTTTGGCTGACAGTTAGACCCACTGCTTTTCTGGCCAAGCTGCAAATTTTTAGCACCTTTATCTCTGCATTTTGTTCCAGATTCTATATATATCTGGCTAAAAACCAGTGGTGCTCATCACACAAACTGGACACTGAACTGCTTTAACTGACCTCTACCATGTTAGCCAATCTTCCACCATTAAATTCAGCTTCACATAAAGTCATAGGACAGAGAGAGCATGTAAAAAATTCATTTCCAGAATAAAACAGCCACAGCCTCTAGTTCAGTTTCTAATAGGGTCTTCATTCCCAGCTGAACCCTCCTGAGCCTGGTCTTGGCCGTCTACATTCCTACCAATACACTGGATTTTTGAGTTCTTACTAAAATCACCCCATAGGCGTTATTTATAGCATTCTAGGGCTTCTGTGACACATGTCTTGAAACCGTCCCAAACTCCTGAAGACTGGCTGAAAAGGCTTCCAACCACTAGGATAGTCTCAGCAGCAATCTCACTTCTCTCTTACCAACTTCTCTGTTAATCGCTTTCCTGTCATTGTAAAAAATCTATAACACGTGCGACTAAAAGGATGGGAGGTTTGTTTGGGTCACATTTTCAGTGGGTCCAGTCTACCTTCCAAAAGTTCTGCCTCTGAACAAGGGAGGCTTTGGGGATACTTTAGTTATAAGCCATAGCAGGGTGGACTACACTTGCAGGAATGGAAAACTAGACTGGAAAAAATGGTCAGGAAGTTTGGGTAATAATGCTTATCAACACCAAGAGGGCCCAGTCTAAGTGACAATGGCCATGATCAATATGAAGAAACTTATATGAATATGGATAGGACAGGAAGCTGGCGGATGGCCTAGAGTATATTGATAATTAGAAAATGAGTAGGGGTATTTCCTAGATTTCTTTAACAACACTTAAAATCACCACCCTATTACCTAAGCTTGATTTTCCCTTCCGCTTTTTAGTAATATGGAGACTTAGAGAACTCTTGGAGTCTCACATATGCTTTCTATGAAACAGAGATGATACTTTTACCTTGCCACAGAATTGCAGTGGGAATGTCATGGTTTAAGATTTTAGAGCACACAATTCAGTGTTCCGTCCCTAGTGGAAGCACTGCACAGCTGTCCGTTTATTGCGGAACTCAAAAGCAAAGCTGAAGTTAGACACAGCACACATCTTTGAAGTCACTCGTGTGTAGGTGATGGTTAAGCCGAAGTGGTACAGCAGAGACAGCCCTGGAGCACAGCTGTCGGCAGCCATAGAATGAGCTCGGAAGGAAGCCACGGAAACTGCTCACCTTAACCAATACTCAGATGAGTTTGAAAGAGAAGAGAGACTAGGGTCAGAGAAGATGAGAATATTGGAAAGGAATGCATGGTCACCCTTACCAAATTCTTAGGTATTCCTGGATCTGAAATTGGTCCATAAGACTGATACTTCCAAACATGAATACTGTTTACAGAAATGCAAGGAAAGAACAGTTGTCATTGGTTGACTGAAATGTATAAAATACATGTATTTGATAACAATCCTTTTCAGTTTTTTAAGAAGTTTGATGATAAAAAGAGGAAAGAGATATTTTGAAAGATCAGGAGGACTATTGTTTTTTAGCGTTTGCTATTTTTTATTTTATTTATTTAAAAATGTTTTAGTGTTTGCTATTTATTTTACACTTATTCATGTGAATATGAAAGACAAGGAATTTGAGTACTTTGTGTAGAGGAATAAAATGAATCCAAAGAGAGTAATATTGAAGGAAAGATAAATGAACAGTGTTCCCACATTACCAAGCTCAAAATTCGGAATAAATTGAACCTGAATCTGCCCCTCTGTGTGTAATCTTTAGCAGTTTTTCTCCCTGGGAAACAGACACAAGCTGAAATCTGTGGCTGGGAGGCCCTTGTGGAGGTTTCTCAATAATGTAAGTGAAAAGCAAAGGAAAGAAGGCTAGGAAGAAGGCGAGGTTAAACATGACCTAATAGTAACAGGGCCCATTGGTGCGGCATCCCCTCCAGGTAGCACCCAGATCTAAAGAGCCCAGCAGGGACAAGCTGGGTGAGTCCTGCAGCCAAAGCAAGGGTGAGGAGTCCTCCCTGCTCAGGCCACAGGCTGCCTCGGGGTCTCTGCCATGCTTGCACTTTGTCTGGGAGCAGTCTACAGGAATCCCAGGTGCAAGAGCCAGTGTGAGCTTCAGAGCCAGCTGGGGAATGAGGAAAACTGAGTCCCGGCAGCTGAGCTCTGAGTGGCCCATTCTCATGGCCACTATGATTGAACGAATCAGAGCCAGCAGAGGCCAGCTGAGGTCTCTGTGTTCACCAAAGGACAACGGGCCTGGAGGCTGTCAGCATGTTTATTTGTTTATTTGATTATTTGTTTGGGTCCCAGGGATCAAACTCAGAACCTTGTGCTTGGAAGGCACTAGGATGCTGAGCTTTATCCCAGCCCTTTACCGTCATTTTGACAACAACTCCAGGTAGAGGCTTTGCAGAACTCTGTATGAATATGGACCATTGGACTGGACGTCCTGAAGGGGACACGCATGTCAGGACCTTCCCGGAAAGCATTAACATGCAAGCATCACTAGCTACTCGTTACTGATTTTGCCAGGTACCACAGTAACAAGTGTGGAAAAGCTAAGATGACCAGAATCACACCTGGGACACACTCAGTGTGCCACAGACCCACAAGCACAGACCAGATGCTGAGGACAGCGCAACAATCACAGGTGACACCTTCAAATTTACATACAACAAGTATATTTCATAGTTTGAAACTCAAAATCTTTAACAATAATTACTATCTTTCTTTTGTAATAATTTATGATTTAAAAAATCAATTCAGGATCATAATTTTCCCAGTCTCTTGAAGAGTCACCATTGTCATTTCAGTGCTGTGTTTAACTAAATCAAAAGAATTCCCGGTTCTGAAATGTTATGAAATGTCACTAATCATACACAGGAAGAAAAAAATAATTTTGAAAAACACCAAGTTTAAAAATTAATGCAACCATCAAGTTCTAAGAAAAACACAACAGCCTCCTGGTGCCCTGTGTTCAGATGCAATCAAGAACTCCAGCAACCACAAGTCAGAAACAATATTTCAAATGTTGACATCTCGAAAATGTGCTCTGCAGTAGCAAATCACGGAATACATTTTATTTGTGCATTAATATAGAACAAACTTTTGGTTTGTCATCATGCAAATTACATTACAAACTAATCAGTTCCACAAAAAGTGAAGTCCCCACTGCTATGATCAATTTCTTTCACAGCTGAGTAGTATTTCTAGAAACATAAAGTTTCATAAACCTGGAGCAACAAACATAATCTTAACATTTTACTGGTAATAAGGCTTAGCCAGCGAGATACTGTGTCTCAAAGCAAAGCATAAACACAGTGTGTGTACAAGGCTTGCTGAGGGTTAGCACAGTCAGCAAAACCTCATTGTTTCAGTTATTGTTCATTCCTGAAAAAAACCCACTAAGAAAGTTAATGAAAATGATCCCCAGTCCTAGGGAGATAAATGAGAAAGTAAAACAATGCATTTTAAAAATTTAGTTTGTTGAAATTTCAAAAGTAAAACATTACTCAGACTTTTCAGAAAAAAAATAGTTTCAAATAGTAAATTATGCCTCAGGAATTACAAGGTACTGCAGAAATATAAACAGCTATTAAAAATGTACTCTCATAATTACCACAAGTATAACACACATAACTAAGGTAATAAAGTCAAAGACTTCTCTTAAAAACTTGAAAAGTTATCACAATTATTATTTAAAGAAGAAAATCAACATGCCATGTGGAACACTTTAGAAAATTGTCTATAAAGATTAAAAGAGGCGTGGGAAATAACTTTCTTTGTCCTCAATAACAAGAGATGGTCTCATAGATTTGCAGCTCAATTTTAAACTGATTTCTTTAGATAAAAGTGGTGTGGGAGATTATCTCTAGTCCTGTGAATCAAAAACATTTTCCTGTAGGTCACTGAGAAAAAGACCCCGTTTGAATTTTTTTAAAACGTACTTAAAGCTGGTCAGGAGAGGCACCAACGCTAACCGAGAAGCCAGGCAGGGAACCCCACGCCCACCTCAGCTCCCAGGAAAGTGGGTAACAGGTCTGCAGAAGCAGGAGCAGACGGCTCGCTTGCAGGCGAGCTCATTCCAGTCCCACCAGATCCCAGCCTCAGTGTGCACAATTCACTTCTGATGTTTTATGCTAAGCACATCTGTTGTTAGTCTCTGGCAGACAAACGTGCTCATTTTTAGAAGTCTGTATAAAAGGAAAAGCGTGGCAGTGTGCAAAGGCTTTTATAAGTATCACTTAGAATAAAACCAGTGTTATTTAGTTCGCAAAGGCCTATTCAAGAATTTCACTCTGATCCTCAAAACAGACTTTTGTAAATTATTCACTCTAAGAGATATGAATCCCTCTCATGGTTTAAAAACAGAACATGTCACGGATATTCAGATTCCAATAATCAGGCACTTAAACTCTATAACAAATTATGTAAAGAGTTAGATCAAACAAAATAATTAAGGAAGCAGATTTCTGTTCTCAGATTTCATTATTTGTGGCTGCACTTAACAAATCAGAGCGATAATGAAATATAACAGCAAAAATGTTGCTCCAAATGATAAATACAACCAACTCAAAAAAGTATCAGCAAAATAAACGGAAATAATACTAGTTATGTGTGTGTGTGCATGCGCGCGTGTGTGTGCGCACATGCGCACGCTTATGTACTTTGAATGGATTAGCCAGTCCCAGATCTTTAGAGCAAGGGAAGTGGCCTTGCTCATTCAATGTGTACCAGTTAATAAGATGTCATTTAAATTCAGAAATCAAGAATGACACAGCCAGACAGAGAAAAGGAACAAGGGGTTGTGCAGAGACAAGTCATTCTTGGCGAAGGAAATCATTTGCCGAGGTCCGTAAGCTGGAAAACAGCTTACACTTGCAACCTGAGAAAATGAGTGGACAGTAAACCAGCTAATCAGTGGCTTCTAGAGTCTTTGACTATGACCCTCAGTGGGAAATTAATTTTGCACTGCAGTTGACCCCTGAAGAATGCAAGGCTAGGGGCACAATCACCCCCAGGATCCGTAATACTGACTCCCCAGAAGTGACCACTCTCGGCTCTTTGCTGAGGGAAGCCTTACTGAGAATAGGAACCATGGATGAGCACGTACTTTGCGTGTTGTATGTTATATATGCTGATAAGGCACGAGAACCCAAGAGATCACCTCTTACTGCCACAAGCAATCTCATGCCTCAAGGACTTAACTGTGTCACAAAGCTTTTCAAGTGGATACTCGTTTCTTGAGCTCATCGCAATGCCAACAAGAGGCAGCTGTGAAAGTATCACTGTGGTGTCCTATGGACTACAGTGAATTTTATACAACTGCTATTCACAACTCCACCTTTATGTTTGTTTAGCTTCTTCTCGACTGCGAACGGCACCAGGCAGACTCTGTAAGCATGGAAAAGTGTGTCTTCTTACAACAGCTTCTGTGTATCTCATGGCAGTAAATGGTGAGATATGCTGTTATCTATGTGCATTTAATGCATTTGTGACATAAATTTCAAATTATTTTCATTATTTCTAGGCCACATAATTCATCTTGGAGTTTTTCAAACTGTTGCATTTCTCCAAAAAGAAAAAAAATGTACCTGTGTGTGAGTGAACTGTGTGCCAAGGTGCACACACACATGCTGCGAACAAGAGCTTGACAGAACACTGATCAATCAGGAGGTGCACTGTGGTCTTTGCTCCCCTTCTTTGTCTTTGGGTTTTCTTTCTCCCTTTTGTGCGCAGACTGAGAACATTGGAGTGGGTTCACAAGCCCTCAGTGGGTCACCTGAAGTCTATAAGAGCAGTTAGCAGAGAGAGTGTCAGAGACCATTAAGAGTGAAGCGGGCAGATCCCGTGGTGGACAGGGTCTGGGGCCCCTATGAGGCTTTGGCTTTATAAGCTAAACTGGAGTGTCAAGTCTAGCAAATGAGAATAGCTGCCCAGCTACGTTAGAATTTAAGTTGAACAACAAATTCTGTTACCTCATGTCTTGTCCAATACAAAAACCCAATTCTTACAAATCAAGCACAACTCTTGGTCTGCATTTTTTTTGAAAATCTTAATCTAGAGCAATGAGAAGACATTAAATTTTAGACAACACTAATCCTGAGAGATACATGGACAGTTATTCTGGTAACTTTGAAAGGTCCCTGCAGTTAGCCGAGGTGTGTGATGAGCCGGGGACCGGCACAGGCAGGGGACCTCACGGGACAGGTCTGAGTGAGCTGCAGAAAGGGGGCTGGGAGCCCAGGAAGACTAGGATATGGGTTGGATGTAGCTTAGGACAGTGAGCTTCAGAAATTCACTAGCTCTCAAAGCAAAAGAAAGGGCTGACATAAGCAAGCTGCATGATTTAAGTTCTAACACCTATTTCTCAAAGCAGCATCAATTTAAATGTTACCCAGATGATAAAAACGTGCAGTACTCATGTTTGTTTTCTGTCACTGGGACAAAATACCTGAGATGATCAACTTAATAGATAAAAAGGTTGATGCTGTCTCATGGTTTCAGAGGATTCAGTGCAGGATTCTGCACCCTGTAGCTTTGATCTGGGCAGCACTGTATACCCTGAGGCAGTGCTGGGGTGAGGTGGGGCAGAAGCTCCTCAGCTCCTAGCAGCCAGGAAGCAGAGAGAGAGCGACAGAGAGAGCCAAAGAGGACAGAGTTGCCACAGCCCTTCAAGGGCATGCCCCCCCACTTCCTTCCATGAGGCCCGCCTCTTAAAGGGCGCACACTTCTCCATAGTTCCAGGCTGAGGAGAAAGCCTCAACACATGGTCTCTGGGGGACACTCCACGTCTAAACTAGGCAACTTGATTAGAATAACAGCCCTCCCCCCACCTGGTCCATTGAGTAGGACTTCGGCAGGCTGCCCTGGGCCTGAAAGTTGCTGAATCGAGGTATGAATTCACCCTAACGGGGAAGTGACCCCGGCTGCTCATCAGTGCGGACCCCTGGCCAGCTGGTGGAACTCTGGACAGAGTGGACCCCTGGACAGCTGGTAGAACTGTCTGCATGGAGGTCTTGGGGGTTTTCTTTTCCTTTTTTAATTTTTTTGGAAAGGGAGCATTTAGACCAGAACATTTAATGTGTAAGAGGTTTTCACTGATAAGTTACATTACAAATTAAGTGATCTTTGCTTGTTCTGTATAGTATTTAGAAAATCTTGTAAGTAATAATAGTTCCTCACAGAACATTAAATCTAATCAATTTTGCACTTAGTTCAATAAATTACACAGCATTTAAATATCTATTTTATCTTTTAACTTGTTTGTGACTCTAACAAAAATAATTGATCACAATTATGTCTCTAGAGTGAGGATAGTCCCATATCTCTAATACGTAATTTCATAATGTAGTGTTTTCTTTACATTTCAGCTAGATTTGAGAAACATAACTCTAACTTAGGAAGACTTGGTCTCAATACTCTACTTTCTATGAAATTATTAGCATTGCTCAGAATCTCTTAAATGTTTGGGTAAAATACTTAAACCCTATGAGAAAAGCTAAAGAAAATCTCTTGCACTTTAAAAGATAACCAGAGTGCCTGAGACCACACAACACAATAAACTGATAAAAATGTGAGTGGAGGAAAACTTTTTCAAACACTTAATTCAAATATTGGCCATTCTGAATAATTTGTGAATGTCTCTGTGTGTCATACTCAACAAATGGAATCCTAAGAATCATGGTAAATGATAGAATTTGCCTGAAACTGGATTTAGTCAGTGTCGAGGTTGCTTTTGATCTTGGCATTTTATAGGAACACAATGGACGCATTATACATAGAATTTAGGCAAATCGAAAGCCACTTCCACATGTGTATTACCCTTAATAGACATTCTTACGATAGAATTTCCCACATCAGATTGCAGCCACATTTTACTTTATTCAGAAGAATTTAAATTTCTTTAAAATTAGAGCAATTATAATTTACATACCTCCTATTCTCCAGCAATTTTCTATTCAAATAAAACCAAGTATACCTTCATCTTTTGCTAATATTAATAGAGCCTTATTAATATAAAAAGTATTGATTATAACTATAGAATGTTGCCATAAATTTATGATGATTGTATTTCCAATTATTTAAACCAATTTGTTTTTAAATAAATTCAGTGATTTCTAAATTCATATCAAATTAAATAACATAAACCATAGTTACAAAGTTTCATTCATCAAAGATTATCTATAAGCCCTTCCTATACAACTCAGTATATTTCATTATTAATGATATTTTTATTTCAATATCCACAATCTGAAGACAGCAGTGTTCTTTCTCTTCCAGTACTGATGTAGTTTAAATTTTCATTTAGACCTGTGTTCTTTATGCCCATAATAATCAGTATGTGATCCTAGTATCTGATGTATAAAATACATATAATTACAAATAATCAGAAAAATAGGAATTTTTTTTAGTAATCTATGAAGTTCAAAATAATATCAGATACTAATTTCAGTAAATTATGGGTTCATGGTAACTGCTTGCCAGTTGAGTTCTTGTGTTTGATTTCTTTCATTCCATATGGGAAGGATGAAATTGTTAGCCTTTTACTTTAGAAATATATTGCTTTGGCAAATGCAGTAGATAAGAACCCCATCTCTCTAAATGTTCCCTTTCCACTCCCTTCTGCTACATACAACAGAGAACTTTTGACCTCATTCTATATTTCCCTTAATTTTCCTTCAGACTCCTGTGTATGAAAATTAGAGGAAATCATCTTAGTTTTGCTGAATAAAGTGAACACTATTTTAGCTTTGGTGTGAATATAGTCTATATGACAAGTCCTCCACATATAGGCCATCAGTGATTGGATGATACAACTTAGTATGTGATGCCGTTCATTAGTAGATTATGTTTAGTAGATGAAAAGATTAATAGAATACCTGTAACCACACAGACAAGCATACTAGAATTTATTAAATACTTCCACTTTGGAATACACCATTTCACCTCTCAAAATCTGTGGCTAATAGTAATACTACAGAGTCTCAGCATGAGGCGGTCCCTTCACTGTTTATAATGAAATAATTGAAAGAAAATCTAAATGGTCAACAATCAAGGACACCATGAAAAACTGACTGTTGGTGAGTAAATTATGAGTAGCTTATTCTACAATCACTCTCTCTCCCTTTTCTTTTTCTACTTACATGTATGTCTAGGTGGCTATATATAATAAGACTTTAAAAAAATCAACACAGAGACTTTCATAAAAAGTGACTTTGTAGCTATAAAATGCTTCCTGCATCAATTTTGAAAAAACAGTTAAGATCTTACCTTCATAAATCTAGAGGCTGAAGATATTTGCTTTTTTCTCTTTCTAAAATAAACGTGAACGAACTCCTCTCCTGCACATCCCGTCTTCCCCTTGGAACAGTCTCCATAAGTGGGCTCAGCCTCTCCATGTTGGCAGTTTGACTGCCTGTTTACTACTGCACAATGCGTTTCTGAGGCAGCACTTTTCAAGTCCCAACTTTCAAGAAAAAAATTGAAAACACCATGAATCATGTATGACTTAAATATGAGGTTAGCCTTTAGAACTATTAAATATGTTTCCTCATATCCCAAACTAATGTAATTTGATGTGTGCATAAATTTTCACATGGTATTTAACACAACTAATAAGCAACAGTTTAAATCAGAAAATGTGTTTTAATGGAAATACATTTTAGAGTAATTTTTACAAAACAAACTGGAATGCCTATTTTGCTATAAGATATATTTTCTGAAAAATGACCTTCACCTTTCTAAAAATAGTTTCTTTACCTAGAAAATAAATTACTTACCATAAGAGTATCAATTTTTCTTTACACACTCAATACTTTAAATCTTCAAGTTAGTTTTTGTGTACTTTTGCTGTAATTGATGATCTAGCTTTTGTACTTGTTTTCAGTTCAGTTGAGCCATTTATTTTTATTCTTCCTGCATTTGGCAACTATGTTATTTCACTGTTTTACTCAATCATTTTAGTTTTAAGATTTGCTTTAGCTGTTTTGTCTGGTTTAGTATTACTATGCTGTTGGATTTGGTGGTGGATTATAGTAACTCAGTCTTTTTAGAGTACCTTAGTTTCTCAGAAACTCAAGACTGTGGTGTATACACTCTGCACTGCCACAGAGAAAATGCTGACAATTCATGAATGACTTAACTGATCCTAATATTTAACTGATATTTTAAAAACATAAATACTAGACTTATTTATGGGTGCTACATGATAATTTGATACACATGTACATTGTAGAATGTTTAAATAAGATTAAACTATCTCCTCAAATATTTACCATTTATGGTGAAAATACACAAAATTGTTTCTTCCAGCTAATTGAAACATGCAGTGTGTAAGTGTCATCCAGAGCCATCAGGGCAGCTGCACACAAAACTCCTGCCTCTGGGGTGTCAGCCAGGTCCCCACTTTCCCCAGATCTGGGCCCCGCTATTCTTACCTTATCTCATCAGTTATGAGCAACACCTCTGTCTAGGGTTCTCCAAACAACTAAAGGATTTTGACTTTGAAAACCTTAATTTACTAATAGTAAATAGTAAAGGTTAATTTCAGTATTTATGCAGTTTCTTTTCCCAAAAGCTATATATTTAAATGTATTACATATAGACAATATATATTTACATGCATATATATATATATCTTCAGTAATATAAAATACATATTTTTATATTTTACTTTTAAAAAATTCCTTAATTTTAGCAATAAGACCAGATGTTCCAGCAATAACAGATTAAGTGGACCTAAATTATATTTTTATTCTAATGCAATGCAATTAGAGTTTGAATAAAGAAAATATAAAAAACACTTCTATGAAAAATAAAACATAATTTCACAACAAAATAATTGGAGAATAACAATAGCTAATAGACGGTGTACCACAATCTTGAAAGAACCCAAATGTTAATCAGAGCACAAGTAAAAGACAAAAAGACTCTTATGAAGAAGAAAGGCATTAATTGAGTTTTTGAAAGTGTTACATGTAGGCTTAAAAGCCTATGGACCGTTTTGTTCCAGACAGGAATAGATCTTCATCCTTTCTAGGATCTTAAATTCTCAAGTTAATTGGTCAAGGCTGTCTGAGAACACCAAGATGGACTTCACACAACCGAGAAATACAGCTTGGCCTGATTCTAAAATAAAGACGATTCCAAAAAGGAAGACGACACTTGGCAGAAAGTCAGCGTGGCAGCAACGGCGAAAGCATCACTTCCATCACACCTGACATTTCAAACAGACATGAAAAGGAAGATGGCAGGGAGTGAAGGAATTAAGACCTTGATGAAGGTGAGTGAGGCCCCCGGAAAGAAAGAGTAAGACTAAAAATCCAGCATTTCCGAATTACCGCTTTGCGGCAATAAATCCCCAGACAGAGCTGACTGCCGTGGCCAGGACTGACTCTCAGGGGCAGAAGGGGTCACAGTCCTGAGCACACAGAGGGGCTCACGGGAGGGACAGATGCCCCTGCTTAGGGAGGGGAGAACCAAATTCTCACAGGCGTCCGGCACCTCTCGCAACTTTTGGGTGCAAAATAGACTCCACAGTTTCATGGCAGAAGGGGATGGATTCCGCTGTTCGCCTGGAGAAGCACCCAGATAAAAGCAGCAGGGAAAATTCTCCAGACAGAGGAGAGGTAGAAGAGGCCTTCTGGAAACTGAGGCGTGTCACAAAAATCAGAAAGTTATACGCTGCCATACAAAAAGCCAGAAAAGGAAAAGATATCATAAATGTGGCCACACATATCTGAGAGCCTGGTGTATGTAAAGGTAGCAGTTCACATCATTAAGTTAAAAACATTTAACTACATGGTGTTGGGTTAAATGGGTACAATTTATCTAAAAATAACAGGTGAGACTCTTGCCTCGCCATCAGAAGTGGACCTGACTATAAACCATGAACAAATGGAAAAGAAAACAGTGCTACAAATTCACAGTTCTGCAGGAGGGAAAGCCTGTGTACTAACCCTGAAACCCAGATGCCACCTGAAAAGGTGGCTGAGACCAACCACAAACCAAAACAAAACAAACCAGCCTGGGGGAGTGGGGTGGGCGCCCATGTGGGCACACAGAACAGGGCACGGTGAGGGGCAGGGAGGCCAAGTGCCCCATGATTAAACACCAGGTGAGAGCCTAGGCGGCTTCCTGGCCGGGCCACACCAGCGACAACTGGAAACATCCGAATCTGAGTCCACAGAGGAAGTAAATAGCTGTCATCCTGGAAAAAAGAGTGATGGTTAATGACAACTGGCAGGTCTCACAGCACGGTAAGCTGTCACTCTGGGAATATGCACTCCTTGTGTGTATTACTTACACACACGTGCAGATACGAGCACTGATAGAATCATGTATTAACAGGATTGGAGGAATGAAAAGTCTCTGTGTTCCGGTTATGTGGGCTACATTTTCCATCTTCTTATTCTTATCATTTTATAATAAACACACGTATATTTCATAACAATCAAAAGAGTCTCTTGCTATTTAAAGATTGATTCCAACATGCTAGGATCACACCTTCCAAACACAGTGCTTTGCTTCTTGGTCGTGCACCTAAAGAAACACAGGGGTGTCTTGGACAGGGATTTCTCTGAGGTCTTGGGTTCCTGATCCGGCCCGAGGATCAATCCGTGGGTCTCAACTGGAGAGGGAATGGGGATGGTGGGCAGGGCAAGAGGAGAGAGAGACAGAGACAAATTGAGGGCTTCCAATCAAGTCTCCTTTATTGATGTAGGGCACAGGGTTTTTATAAGGGGGGGGCGAAACATGGAGCTGGGCAGGGTAAGCACATTGCGTGTCCGCTGATTGGCTAGAGAGCAGGATCTATCCAAATAAGGACAAGCTAGAGGCAGGAAGCTGTTACTAGGTAGGGGTATGTGGTAACCATGACTGGGCCCTCGTCATATCCACTAAATGCAGGAAAGGGTCATGGGTAGTGTAGGCTGACACAGAATGCCCTCAGGCAGAAGGGGCGGGACGGCAGCAATTACCTTAAGCCGCTCCCCACATCTCCTCCCTTTATTATATTTAAAATCAGGAGTATGGCGGGCCCTATGGGGACAGTGCCTGTCTTAGGTCAAGGACTCTTCATATGAACCCAACCAGGCCTTACCCGTCATGGGCCTGCAGGACAGCAATTGGTCCTGTACCTGTCTTAGGTGGCTGGTGGCATAACATATGTGCCCTAGTTGCCCGTCTCTGGCTGCCTGTCCAGTGCCTCAGGGCAGTTGGCCCACATCATTATATGGGCCATTTGTTGGGATTGTTTCCCTCCAAGTTTCTTGATCTGCCATCTCCAATTGATGATAATGTACCTGAATGGGCTTGGCCAGGAGCGCGTCAACCCTATTGTTAGGAAGAGTCACGATCCTTTGGAAGATGCAGGGGCCTACAGTGAGAAGCAGTAGCAAGGTGGCTAGTGGGCCTAATAAGGGGGCAATGTAAGGAAAAAGGCCTCCCCACATGGAAGAGAGGGAGGTTTTTCTGAGGTGGTCTCTTTCCGAACCACCTTTTGATTATCCCAGCGAGCGATGGTCCACTGCCAGGGCTGATGGGGATTGCCATCCATTAGGTGTAGTTGTGTCAGGAGTCCGATGATGGCCCACAAGGCTTTGGGAGGTTGTATCATCTGTAAGAGAACACAGGGGGTTGTGCCTCAGGAAAGAATATTATTCCTGAGTGTCGCATAGAGTTTTTGATGAAGGGCTGTCTATTTGTTTTATGAGGCATTCAGGTAGCCATCTAGCTCCTTTTTCTTGCCTAGAATAAACACAGACTGAGCCTCGCCCCCAGATGAGAACGGGGTCGGGACCATTCCAGGTGTTAGTTAGCGGATCCTTCCATAATACCGAGGCAAACTGTGTTTGCATTTGTGTATGCCAAAAGCGAGATGCTGTGGAGCAGCCTGAAATATCTAAGGATAAAAAGTTTAAAATGAAGAGGGCATGTGAAAGGATATTTCTGGGGGACCCCCGAGTAGGGTACCAAGTTCCCCCTTTTATTTTGTCCATAGTGGACTTAAGAGAATGATGTGTGCGTTCAACAATGCCTTGTCCCCGAGGATTGTAAGGTATACCTGTGGTATGAAGAATATTAAGGCACTTACAAAATTGAGCAAATGAAGCACTTGTATAGCCAGGGCCATTGTCGGTCTTGAGTTGTTGGGGGCACCCCAGGGTAGAGAGAGCCAACAGCATGTGGGCCATCACATGTTTGGTAGCCTCTCCAGTCTGGAGGGTGGCAAAAATGAATCCACTATATGTGTCAACTATTACATGTATATATTTTAAGTTGCCAAATTTGTTAAGATGAGTAACATCCATTTGCCATAAGGCATTAGGAATTAGACCTTTTGGGTTGACTCCAAAATGTTGAACAGGTAGATGGGTAGCACAAGAAGGGCAGTTTTTAACAATTTGTTGGGCTTGTTCTCGGGTAATTCTGTGAAGGAGGCAGAGGGTTTGGGCATTGAGATGGTGTAGCTGATGAGCCCGTCGTGCCTCAGATACCTTGGGGTCATCTATGGACTCAGAGTGGGTCATGAAGACCTGTGTCCATGTGGCAGCATCAGCTAGATGGTTTCCCTGAGCAAGGGGGCCTGGAAGGCCAGAGTGGGCCCACAAGTGGCCAATGAAAAACTTGTGATGGCGAAGCCGAATCATATCTTGCAGTTGTTTAAACAGGTTTGTAGCCGGGGAGGCATGACCTATGGTGGCAACAGTTTCTAACAATGGAACAGACTGAGCGAGGTAAGCACTATTAGTAAACAAATTGAAGGGTTGGTTGGGGTAAGCGGTAAAAACTGCAAGAATAGCTTGTAGTTCTGCCAGCTGTGCAGAAGATGTCTCTGTCTGGAGAGTGGTAACATTATCTTAGGTTACATAAGCGGCTCTACCAGAAGAGGAGCCATCAGTGAATACCACTGGGACATCAGGAAGGGGTTGTGAAGCCATGATCTTGGGGAAGATGAATGGGTGATGATTAGCAAAATCAACAAGTTTGTTGGGAGGGTAATGATTGTCAATGCTCCCTGAAAAAGAGGCTAAAGCAATAGGCCATGCCTCAGTGGTCTGAAGTAGCCAGTCCACTTGATCTTTAGTGAAGGGTTGAATAATGACTTCTGGTTCTTTACCAAAATAACATCTTCCTAATTTTCTGCCCAGAATCATTAGGTCAGAGACCGCCTGGTAGTAGGGCAATAATACCCTTCTTGGGGAGACCGGCAAATGAAGCCACATGAGGGGGGCCTGTTGCCAGAACACTGCAGTGGGGAGAGCTTTGTATTAAAAATGAGGAGTTGTAAAGGTTTGTTATAATCTATGAAGGAAACGGTTTGTTGTGCAATAGCCTCTTCTACTCTAGCAAGCGCTTTTCTGGCATTAGGGGTGAGTTCACAAGGGGAGGTCGGGTCTGTGTCCCCTTTGAGGGTTTCACAAAGGGGCTGCAAGTCGTGTTTGGCTAATTTCAGGTAAGGTAAGAGCCAGTTGATATCTCCCAAGAGTTTTTGAAAATCATTAAGTGTCTGAAGGCCAACAAGTCTTAATTGGGGCTTAGGGGAGAATATTTGAGTGCCTCACAATTGGAAGCCCAAATATGTATACGGATCTGTAAGTTGGACTTTGTCAGGTGCTATTTGAAGTCCGGCCTTTTTTAAGGCAGTTTGTAACACCTGATAACATTGAAAGACTTGGTCCCTATTTTCCGCTGCCAATAAAATGTCATCCACATAATGAAGGATATATAGATTTGACCAGTGATTTCTAATTGGCTGGATAGTGGAAGCTAAAAAGTCTTGGCATAGCACAGGGGAATTGGCCATCCCCTGGGGGAGGACGCGCCATTGAAATCTCTGCATAGGCGCCTTAAAATTAGTGGTTGGTAGACTAAAGGCAAAGTGTTTTTGATCCTCTGGGTGTAATGGGATGGAGAAAAAGCAGTCTTTGAGATCTGTAACAATTTTAAAGAATCCTAGGGGGATGGCACTAGGTGAAGGGAGCCCTGGCTGTAATGGTCCCATTACAACCATGGTCTTGTTGATGGCCCTGAGATCTTGTAACAATCTCCATTTTCCTTTTTCTTAATTACAAAAATGGGTGTATTCCAGGGGGAATCACTCGGTATAATGTGGCCTGCATTTAGCTGGTCCTGCACCAGCTGTTGAGCAGCTGCAAGCTTTTCAGATGTAAGGGGCCACTGATCGACCCAAACGGGGGTATCTGATAGCCATGTGATTTTTTTGGCATGGGCCGCAGGAATGTCAATGACCCCTATTGAAAATGGCCTAAACCTGCTCGTGAAGGGTTGGGGGTTGGGGGTTGGGGAGATGGGAGCTTTGATACCTGAGCTCCGTTTGCCCAAACCTTGGCTAGGGAGGAATCCCTGAGTGAGCATTTGTTTTGTGACTATGCTATTAGGGCTGCCCATCATCATTCCCATCTGGGTCAGTAAATCCCTGCCCCACAAGTTAAGGGGTAGCCCCTCCTCAACATAGGATTGTATGTATCCTTGATTATTTTCTTTGTCTTTCCAGATAAGTAGATTCGCACTGCGTTGTGGATTTTTAGATTGCCCAATCCCTTGCAGATGAGTCATGGTGGTCTCCAGAGGCCATGTGGGAGGCCAATCTTCTTTTCTAACAATGGTGACATCAGCACCTGTATCTATGAGCCCTGAGAAACCTCTTCCATTGAGCAACAAAGTCATAAGGGGTTTGTCTTTTGAAATGAATTGAGCCCAGTATATCTCTGAGGACCCAAATGAGGAATTTCCCCTATGGGGAGCTATGACCATATTAGGAGTTTGGACTACAGGCAATAGCACCAACTGGGCAATACGTTGTCCTTGTTTGATTGAAACCAGGCCAGAAACAGAGGGGGCCATGATTATAACTTCACCAGTATAGTCATTATCTATTACTCCGGGGACAATTTATAATCCTTCCATTTTTGTGCTACCATGTCCAAGTATCAACCCAAATGTACTAGGGGGAGGAGGGCCAAAGATCCTGGTAGGGATGGCCTGAGCACCCATGTCAGGGGTTAATACTGTGTTGGAGGTGGAACAGAGGTCCAATCCTGCGCTTCCTGGTGTAGCGCGGTGGAGACCTGAAATGGATTGTTTTGTGTTGGGTTGTGTGGTGGTGTTGGGTTGCTTTGTTGCAGGACAAACCCTATAGCCCCAGGGGTCTGTCTCCAATCGGGGGTCCGGGGCGGACCCCGAACCCCGTTTCCCTGCTGGGAAAGGGGGTTGCTGTCTGCATCTGTTTTTGAATTACACTCATTGGCCCAGTGATACCCCCTCCTGCATTTAGGGCACAAGCTTGTAGGTTTTGGTCTTGGATTATTTTGTTGTAACTTTAGGACAGTTGGGCAGTCTCTGGCAAAATGGCCCATTTGATCACATTTGAAACATTTGCCACTATCTGTCTTTCCTCCTTGTTTGTGCGCAAGGAGAACCTCCTTTACAGCTGCGGCCATAGTTAGGCCTTGATGGTAGGCAGGGCCTATATCAGCGCATAGGTGAACGTAACCTGAAAGATCTTCCTTTTTTTATGTGGCTTGATTGCAGCCTGACAGGCAGAGTTTGCATTTTCATAAGCCAATTGTTTAATTAGGTCAGGGTTGTCCTCAGAGGAGCCAAAAAGACGCTCAGTCACCTGTAGGAGGCGATCAACAAAATCACAGAAAGGCTCCTCAGGTTTTTGTTTAATTTTTGTAAGAGAAGAGGCAACTCCACCACCGGAAGGGAGTTTTCTCCAGGCTGCAGTTGCTGCCAGAGTAACTTGCGCAAAGAGGCCTGCCTCATATCGCATTTGGGCCTGCTGCGTTGCATAGTGGCCTGTCCCTGTTAACATGGGAAGGGTATACTGATTTTTTCAATTAGCGTTTTCCTTGGCTAAAAGTTTACATTGGTCTTGGAATTCAGCCTTCTAAAGCAAACAATTGCCCCCTGAGAGTGTAGCTCTGGCTAGGTCTCTCCAGTCATTAGGTGTAGTCCAACCTTGAGTTAGAGAGTCTAGGACTGCAAGGGTGAAGGCTGCTGTAGGGCCATATTGGGATACTGCTGTTTTTAATTCTTTCAGGGCAGACACAGAGAACGGCGTATGGACCCTATTAGCTAGTGGCTCCGGGGATGAAGAATCTGTTTCCCTATCACTATCAGGTGGGTCAGTGTCATTTTCTTCCTCGTTATCACTAATTTCTAACTCCCATCTTTGTAGACGTGATGGTTGTCCCCTATTATTTCCCCTAGCAGCTGTCGTAGTGGCTTGTGGTTTATCTCTTTTATTTTCTCGACTTGGGTATTGATCCTCACGTCTAGTTTGTTCCTTTGGTCTCCCTCTTTCTTTAACCATTTTATTTTCACCATCTTGTGAACTAATGTCATTTTGAGTGGGCTGGGTTGTCTCCCCACCATTTTGTGGGCCAACACCAGCTGGGGTGGCCTCCGTGACTGGAAAGATTAAGCGAGGCGCCATTTCTGGGGCATTCACTACTAGAGGGTGAATTGTCTCTGTTATTGGGAACATCATTGGAGGCATGCCTGAAGAAGGGTTGGGGCCCATCTCTAATGACTGGAGTTGTAAGATGAGCCTTTGTTTTTCTTGTTTTAATTGAAGTTGCTGTCTAAGTAGTGAATTTCTGTTTCTAGCTCAAGAAGGGCAGAAGGTGGACCGTGAGGCTTTTGGAAGTCAGGCAGGGACCGAATTGATAGCGCAGGGGCTACAAGGGGGGAATTATGATATTGAGCAGCCTCTTCTGCCAGTTGTGACCAATCAACCCCCTGGAAATCGGAAAGGTCAGGATATATAGGCTGATATAGAGGAGGGAGCATGGCGGCGCCATCTTGAGGGGGCTCCTGAGTATCAAGAATCACAGAGCTGGGACTACTGGGCACACTGGACGTGTCTGATGGCGGCTTTGGGGTAGGGTTGCGGGAGGAGTGTAGCGCGGCCTCACCCTGAGTAAGCGTTTCAGCAATTTGGGGATCTGCATGACGTTGAATTAGCAGCTCAGAAATTAGAGTCCAATATGAAAAAGAGGTTACCAGGACCTTTTCTGGACCAAAACCCCTATAATAGTCTTTAAGAGCATCTCCTACTCTATTCCATTTTTTAGAATCAATGGTGCCCTCTAAAGGGAACCATGGGCACACAGAATGTACATATTGAAAGTACTGTAATAAATCCTTAGTTTTAACCTTAATCCCTCTAACCTTGAGAGCCTCCCTGAGGCCAATGACGAACAATTCATGTTCACTAAGTACTTGCCCCATGCCGATAAAGAAATTAGATCCGTTCACCTACCGTGATTCAGGCGAGACGTAAGGTGGCCGTCCGCTCGGATCACAGGGACGGAGTCGTCCCGAAACAGTCACGCCGGCCGGCGATTTACTCCCGTGAGCGGTCCCGCGTTGAAGTCCCCCGTGCCGGGAGCCCCACGGTTGGGCGCCACTTGATCCGGCCCGCGGATCAATCCGGGGGTCTCACCTGGAGAGGGAACAGGGATGGTGGGCAGGGCAAGAGGAGAGAGACACGGAGACAAATTGAGGGCTTCCAATCCAGTCTCCTTTATTGATGTAGGGCACAGAGCTTTTATAAGGGGGGGCGAAACATGGAGCTGGGCAGGGTAAGCACGTTGCGTGTCCGCTGATTGGCTAGAGAGCAGGATCTATCCAAATAAGGACAAGCTAGAGGCAGGAAGCCGTTGCTAGGTAGGGGTACACGGTAACCATGACTGGGCCCTCGTCATATCCGCTAAATGCAGGAGAGGGTCATGGGTAGTGTAGGCTGCCACAGAATGCCCTCAGGCAGGAGGGCGGGACGGCGGCAATTACCTTAAGCCGCTCCCTACAGCTTCCTCACTGTGAGGCCCCTCTGCTCTCCTCACTGGAACCCCCTCTCCTGAGCAGGGCTCAGAGTTTAACATTTTGGGGTGCGGAAATGATTGTCTTACACGCATGTGAAATACTTTGCCCTGATTCCCTGTTTTGTGAGCAGCTTTGTCTTCTAAGACTTGCATTGTAGAGTTTGTCCTCCTATTTAAAGTGGAGTTAATAGTATTGCACACATTTATTTAATAGCAGCCTGCATGAAAGCAGAGCTCTGCCACCTGTAACCCACCCCCACCCCGGCCCTGGACCGAGGTTGGGAGGGCGCAGCTGCTGGGGCCCTGGCCGCTGTCCTGCCCCTGTCGCTGGCGGGTCCAGTCCTCTACACGCCTCCCAGCACCCCCACGGAAGCCCAGCAACGCTCTGCTTTCCCGGTGGGGGCAGGTTAGAAGGGTGTCCTGGGGGCGTGGGCTTTGTTTCCAGAAAGAATTACAAAAAGATACATTTGTAGGACAACAGTTTAATCATTTCCCTCTAACAGTTGACTTCCAGCAACTTCCGCTCAGCTTGCAGGTCTGCACAGATCACTTCCTGTCCACCTGGTGCAAGAGGAGACACCACACCGTCCAGGTCTCTCAGCCAAGGGTGAGCGGAGGGCAGGGACTGGGTCTTAAACTTGGAGCCTATGTGATAAAATAAAATAAAATAAAATAAAATAAAATAAAATAAAATGAAAGGGGCTGCCAGCCAGAACAGGGGACGCTCGTTCCAAGCGGTCATGTGGGTCCAGTTTTCCCAGAACCTGTGCACCTCTATCTCCTTCTCTGGCTGTGAATCCCGTTATTTTGGTTTATTTTTAGTTTAGTTTACTTTTGTCTTTTTGAGACAGGGTCTCATTATGTAGTGCAGGTTGACCTTGAACTTACTTTGTGACCCAGGCTGGCCTTAAATTCACAGCGATCCTCCTGTCTCGCCTCCTGAGTGCTGGAATCACAGGTATGTGCCACCTCACCTGGTGAATCCCAATATCCTGTCACTTGCCAGCACCGAAAAGGACGCCCTCAGCATTCCCATGTGGCCTCACATGGCTTCCCTCAGCCACCTGTCCCCTGACCCTGTGTGTTTAGCACACCGAGTGCACTCACCTGATTGCTGTCTTCAACTATAACTCACTTCTTGCTAGCACTGTGCTTTCAAAATGCACTTTGTAATTAACTGAATTCATTTTTCTTTGCGGTTGCTCCATGCTGTCAATTCACTTCTCCTAATAACATAAAAGTATCATTTTTGTCTGAGTGGATCCATGCTGCTAAAACATCATAAATTGAATGACTTACAAACAACAGAAATTCATGTCATGGATTTTTAGAGACTGAGAAATGCAATATCAAGATGCCAAGAGATTTGGGTCTATTGAGAGCTAATTTCCTGTTTCCCAGCCTCTTCTCCCTGTGTCCAAGGCACAGAGAGGAAGTTGGCTCTGCAGGTTGTCTTAGAAGGGTACTAATCCCAGTGATGAGGACCCCACCCACATCTGGAAAGTGCCACCTTCTGTTGCCATCACCAGGGGATCAGAATTTCAACAAAGGAATTTTGGACAGATACAGACTTTCAGACCAAAACAATTTTGTTGATTATAAACGTAAAAATATTTAAGTTAAATGAAATATTGAAAGACGAAATACTGAAGTGCAAATAAATGTACTAGGAAAAATGCTGACTCTCATCAATCTTACTGAACTCACTGACTTTTGAGCACTCAGATTTTTCCAATATTCCATTATAAAATAAACAAAAACTTGTAATTATCATATAATGTGAGATTTATTTTAAAGTAAAACGATCCTCAGTCTCACATTAGATAATTACTGAATTAAAAAATAATTAAAATTTAAATTTTGTTATCCAAAAATAGAAACTGTGGCATGTATCACAGGTAAACAATAATATAAAAGCCGTACTAACATTGAAATTTCATGCAAATGGAAAGTTTTCATTACTATACATCAAAGCTTTTACTTAGATTTCTTTCTGTTTTCAGGATGTTTCCTCATTCATTACCCAGCACAATTTATCAAAATATATTGTTGCTTCACCACCAGTTAAAACCACCAAAGTTTTTGTGAAGTTTTCTGCAGTTCTACTCTCGACAGTATTTTCTTACAGTTATATAGAAATGTATTATTTTCCTCTATTAGAACATAAATCCTGCCAACACAGAGACTAGCTTGTATGAGGTTGTTCAGTTCAAGAACAACCAGAACAAATATTTACTCATCCAAGCATGTGTTTTGGTAGAAAAATAGATTCAGAGAGTGTAGTGGGCCTCCGCACCCAGCCTAAGGACAGAAGCGGTGAGCGCTTCTTCTCGGGGGGCCTGATGATCAGACACCGCAGCACGTCGTCTATCGACGGTCTCTGGTCTCTACGTAACCCAGCGCGTCTCATGCCACCCCTCTTTTTAGAGTAAGATTTTGAGCTGAATTAGGAAAACATTATTTGAACGTCAAAAGATTAAAAGGAAGGTAAATGATGACTTCAGAATTCAAAGCATTGCCCAGAAATAAATTTAAACTATCAGAAAAACCGTGTAAACCCACGAAAAGTAACCGTGTGCTCCAAGCTTCTCTCAAGCCTCAGCTCCCTGTCGCCTGGCCCGCGACAAGCTGGGGTGGAAGGAGGCGACGGCACAGCTGGAGGGAAAGGACCAGATTAGACGTGAGGGCACCCTGGCACCCTGGCACTCGGGCACTTGGGTGGAGACACTTCTTCAAGTTTGAGGATCAATTGAATTGAATTCATCGCAAAATGGGTTAAAGACTTAAATGTGAGACATGAAAATATTAAAATACTGGACATATACATGGGAAAAATACTTCAGAATGTTGAAGTAGGCATGGAATTCTTTTGGGCAGTACTCAAAAAACATAAAAATAAACAATCATAAATTATTACATGGAAAGCAAAAGCTTCTACACAGCCAAGAAAGCAATTATCAGATGAAAGAGAACCTACAGAGGTAAGAAAGTATTTGCTACTTCCACAACTGAAGAGCAGTTGATAAACAGAATATGTGTGGAACTCTAGACATGTTTGAGGATCCAGATATATTTAATGGATTTAAAAACCATGCCATACATATTTGTGTATTTAGATATCAGTTAAAAACATGCTTTACTACTCTGGGCCTGCTGGCACACACCTGTCATCCCAGCCCTTGGAAGGCTGAGGCAGGAGGATCAGGTCAAGTTTGAGGCCAGCCTGGGCCACATACTGAGTATGAGGGTAGCCTGGACTACATGGCGAGATCCTGTCTTGGGAAAGCCAAAAATGAAAAAGAAATAAAAGAAAAGAAAAAGTTTACAAAGTGCATGGTTAAAAAGGCAAGAAGTGGAGATGTGTACAATGTATTGTCTAAGAAAGATCCTTAGCAGACCTAGGGAGTTCTTGCAATTCAATAAAGAACGATTAAACAGAAAACAGGCACTTTGACATAAGCTGCTCAACAAGAAAATCTCCAGATGGGAAATAAACCTATGAAAGTCAGTTCAATATTTGTAGCCACCAGGGAAACAGAAAAATAAGACTGCAGTTAATACCTTTTCATGTCTACAGGAATGGCTAAACACTTAGATTAATAACTAGGAAGTTAAGGGGAATACCAAGTTTTGTGGAGGATATAAAACAACTGGTAATGGTTTAAAACTTAAATTTATTTTCTTCTCATGCAAAAAAATCATACAACTTGTGCACACTGATAAAAGGGTCAAGTCATAGCAAATCGGTCTTTCTAAGCTAATTATAACAACACAGAATGATACAGACACTTTGAAAACCCCAATACCCACTAAAGTTGATTGTGCAAATACACCATAGTACAGAAATTCTTCTGTCTGTTTTATGCCCACACAAAATGGACGTTATGATTTGCAAAAGACAAACATAAAATCCCCCACAGTAGCACCACTTTTGGGGTGGGAAGGGCATGTTCTGTGTATGGAATCCAGGGTGCTGGCCGTGCTGAGCAGTCTCGTCCTGAGCCACACGCCTTTAAATCATAAAAATAAAATAAGCGGAAGATCACATCAGCTGGACTAACAAAAGTGTGTGGTAGTTTCAGGCAGTGGTATTCTAAAGGGCAATTAGAACCACTGGGCATCGCTTACCACTTACTGTTGGCGAAGGCAGAATGAATAAGCCTTGGAAATTTAATACTGAGCAAAAGAAAGGAGACAGAAAATAGTGCATCCCATATTAAGCTATTTACATAAAATTCAACATCAATTACAATAATGTATAGTATCATTAATGACACTACTAATTGCCTTTAGAAAATTTCAAATTGGGATACCTGGAAGGGGCTTTTGGCATACAAACACTATTCTATTTCTAGAACCGAGTGAAAGTTACAAGGGTGTGATTAACGTATGAATGTTCATAAAATTACTCACTTATATTTTATGGGAAATTACTACTGACTTCTGGCTCTTTCGGGTGGATGGCAGATAATATGAGCCTCAGCATCCGAATCTCATATTTACCAATATACTTCAGGTTTAGCTTTAAATGCATAGTAGACTGACTGTATGATGTTTTTATTCATGAGAAATCACCAGCAGACCACAGAATTTGTTACAAGCATATTTCCCACCTTATTTTTGTTTTCAAGCTTCCCCCTAAGCATCAACAGGGGCATGCTGGAATGAGGGGAAGAAGAAAACCCAGCATCTCATTTCTCAACAGCGTGTAGATGACAGAGCAGGAACATGAACTGTGATGAGGGAACATGAAGGCAGACGCGGCCTGGCTGGCTGCAATTTAATGATTTATAAGATTAAAGTATCTGACGAGATTAACAGTGTGAATTGGAGAGTGGAATTTGATAAAAATCTGCCTGATCCTGCTTGGATGTTCTCTTTTGCATTTCTTGACATGAAACAGCCCTGCGCTTCTCCACTGTAAAGCGAGAGTGTTTGGGTTCTGGGGTGGCCTCCAGCCCCCCGCCTCGGCCCCGTCCACGTACCCTACCGCCCTGGGTCTCCAGCCTCCTAATGGCACAGCTGGCACAGAATCTCTCCTATACTAACACCGAATCTTCAAACACCTTCATCAGCACAACGAGCCAAGGGAGACAATTAAAGTAAATATTCTTCAAAGAGGTTTGAGGTGCGGGACTCTGCTATGCTCTCTGTAAACCGATCTATTTAATGAGCAGATGGACTCATCCTTGCTGACAGCAAGGCCAGCTCTGTCAGGAAGCAAAGCTGTGCTTGCACTGGGTTACTTTTGCATCAAACCTGCAGGGCCAGTGGAGTTTTCCTCCCTGCTTAAGCCCACGAGGCCTCCCACACACACGTGTGACGCGCCGTCACATGGTACACACCCGAAACAAGCTGTCACTCCCCCGGGCTGTGCAGGGCAGTCAGGCTCATTGTGACTGCCTGGCCCTGGGGTCCTGGGTCGCCACTCACATGGACAAGGTGCTTCCGGGGTGCCTGGGGACTACACACCTGACTTCTCCATGACGCCTGGTGATCCTCAATCTATCAAGTGCTCTCTACTGTGAGGGATGCTCTGCAGCTGGACACCATGGGCAGGGCAGGGTCTGGAACCACTGTGGTGGCCGTCACAGACTCAGCCTCCCAAAGCGCTTCACCGGGCCCACCACATCAGAGCAGGGGGCCTAGATGTTTCACAGAAGCACCTTGCATCCAACTCCCCTTATGCCCCACAATCTAGTGTTTTGCAATGACTGTGATAAGATACAAATGCAAATCACACTTCTGGCCCTAAGTTTCCCAGATGGATGCTTTGGTGCAAAAATTACAATTCGCTTATAATTCTTTGTTTTAGTTTTGTCTGCTTTTCCCTTCTTTGCTTCTGTGAGCCACAAATTCAAAATGGCACGTTCCTCTTCTCTCCCTGCTTTGACTTTGTGGTGAGAATGGTCATCTTCCTCAGCCCTCACTCAAGCTTTCATAGTCACTGCACCGAGCAGACTTCTGTTCAGCCTTTCAGGGACACATCTCTCCTGTGACTGAAGTTCAGCATCCACAACTCAGCTTGCGATTGAAAAAATGAGTCAGAGTATTCAACCACGTGTAAATAAGACCACGCCTAAACAATACATGTGACAAACTAGGGAAGAAGTTGTCTCCAATGTGTCATAAAAAAGAGATAATAGGGGGCTGGGGATTTAGCTCAGCAGCATAAGTGCCTGCCTGGCAAGTGTAAGGTCTTGAGTTCAATCCCCAGTACAAAAAAAAAAAAAAAGAGAGAAAGAGAATATTCCCTCTGTATAAGAAAAACTATAATAAGAAAGCAAAAACCAAAATTAAAGATGCTTACTATTAGCGCATGTCATACTATGAAACTCCTCATGAATTTATGAAGAAGTAGATGAATAAATGGCTCTTGGAAAAATTGGCCAATGATTTTAGTTAAAACTTTACTTTTTGTGGCAATGATCTATACACAGGTGCTCTCTCTCTCTCTCTCTCTCTCTCTCTCTCTCTCTTTCTGTCTCCATATATATATGAAAACATAAAGTATGCATTTTCTTTTTACATTATCATGTAAATAGGAAAAATTGGTCACAGTCTAATAAATACATTTGTAATTTATGAATCACATTGTCTCATTTTATATCAGCTCTGCTTCTGCTTGTTAGAGTAATGAGAGTGACAGGACAGGTGACCATGGCAGCAAGGATGGTGAGACGTGGACTTCTGACCTCCTCACTGCCTGGCACAGCATGGGGACCCCGCACCCTAGGCTGAGGGAGAGTCCATCTCCCTTTGTTCCACAGTAGGCTGCCCTTGGGACTATGTGGACCAACAGATCCTTTGCTACTATGACCTGGACGGGACCCTCTGAGGTGCTTGCATGGTTGGGCTGGAACGCTCAGCTTTGTGAGACAGTCAGGGTCACAGTTCAGTCTGGATCACGGCTTCTCTGAGAGGAGCATGGGAACTCATGGAGCAGCCTGGATTGAACCTGCTACTATTCCATAGGACCATGAGCAAAATGTATACGCCACTATGCTCAAACCTGGTTTCTGACTTACAGAAACGGTATACAGCATGAGTCGCTGCCACTGACAATGGTAAACCACTCACAATGTCCACACGGGCTTCCCAACTGGGTAGTGAGTGTCAAAACCACTATCAGCAGAAGCTAAAAAGTGGTAACTGATGCTGTGGGATAGGAAATACTCATTAAGACTGTATCTGGGGTAACCCAGAAGCCACAAAATACCCATAAAGAACTCCTGTCCTGGAGACCTTTTGAGGCAGGGTTGATACCATGAGTGGCCTCCTGTAGGTCACATGTGACATCATCAGGACACAGAGAGCGCATGGGACACTGTCCACACTGCAGAAGGGTTTGCACAGAACTGGGAGCCCACTCTGCCCAGCAAGCCTGCCTTTCCAGGGAGTCAGAGAATTGTTAAGATCAAGCTGAAACAGGCACACAAGAGAGGGTGTCCGTAACTATTTTAGGCTTGAGAATTAGTTCTAAAGAACTGTTGGTATGTTTATTCATGAAAGATGGGCAGAGCAGAAGCCTAAATAATTGTTGAGTAAAAGTCACGTGAAGACACCAAACCTTGAATTTCAGTTATTTAATTCTTTGAAAATCAAAACAAACATTGGTTGTTTAAATTTATAGTATAAGGATACTAGTTATGAAATTTGTATGTTATCTATGTAAAAAAATACTCACGTCTTGTCATACAGAAAGGCAGATTTTACTCAGAACCAACTTAATAGGTGAAGGGGCGTCTGAGGTGGGTGTGCAGAGGGGAAGTGCAGCGAGGAGGAGTAAGGGTCTGTGACTCCAGAGCGAGGAGTTCTTCTGTGGGTCAAAGCCATGAGGAGGAAGCGTCGTGCAGGGAGGGACCTCTGGCTTGGCCAGCGTAACGGGGATCTTGCCTGCGGCAGGTCACTGCGCTCAGATCGCTCAGGGACGGCTGAGGCTGGGGAGCCCAGTGAGCTCCTGTACCAGAGGTGGCCAAGCCAGGAATTTTATCACAACTGAGGAGGTTTATTCACTGAACCTGACGTTAGCTGTATCCGTGGAAACCAGGAAGAATTTTCTAGACGGATAGCCGCCAACGGGAACAATGGTCAAGACTATTCCTCCCAAGAGCAAAAGCTAGATCTAACCTAGGCCTCCCTCCACCACCCTCTCCCTTGCCCTACATAGGGCAGAATCATCCAAAAGTGAGGGATTCTTAACTATGGTATCCAACATGGGAGCCGTAGTCATCCATCTGTGTTACATTTCCAACACCTCTAGGTTTGATTTTATCTCCCACATAGCTACAATGTTAGTTCAATCAAAAACAGACTTGAAAAGGAAAAAAATATGTTGGTCACTATGTTAAAAAGCTTTGTAAACAATTATTCCTTAAAAAGTAGATGATTTCAGTATCGGATAACCTTCTGATTTCTGCAAACACAAAAGGATTTTCACCTCCAACTGCATAGACAAGAATATTAGGTGTTCCAGATGTTCTGACGTCAAAGTTAGCTTGTAAGATGGGGTGCTCCTACCTTCATTCATGTTGTCTTTAGGATAAATCATTAATTGATTTCCTGTATAACTCCTTTTTAAAAGAAGTTTAATTTAATAGTTATTACACAGAGAGTTAAAGCAAGATTTTTGAAAGAATGGATTGGCTTTGTGCTGTTTCCTTACAGACTAATTTGTATCTCAATGAGTGTTTTCTTCTAGAATTTCTATAACATTTTTGTTACACTAAATAGATTCAAATGATATTGTTTTCCCAGTTACTTATGCCAAAAATAGTCTCACAATAGATACCAAACTCAAAGAACCCTGCATAGTAGTTCACAAGAGAAAGAGTGTTTTTATTTCAGCTTGGGGAAATTGATTTGAATGAAGTTTAGTTTTTTATCGAACTGTCTTCAAGTAAATTGATTTTCTCTACCTTAAATAAAATTTTCTCCCTCCTTTCTTAGTGTTAAAACATCCACATAGGCTATTTTGTAATGCAGATTTAACTCAATGCCTACTAAATTCTGTGGGAATTGAAGTCCATGAAATCTTATTTGAACTGTTATTTGGCATTTTTGTTTTATTTTGTTTTGGTTTTGTTTTTGTCTAAATGCCCGGTTCTATTGCCCCTAAGCAAACAACTCACATCACACGGTGATTGACAGGGAGAAGAGGGAAACTTCGTGGTGAGTAAAGTTCTGCCCCAGAGTTTTCATCTCAGCCAGTGGACATGGATTTCTACGTTTGTAGAAAGTGCCCAGTGAAATGTCCTGCTAGTCCACAGGAGCACACCGCATTTGGACTTTATATAACTGAGTGTGTATGTTAGGAACAGACAAAACAGACATACGCTCTATAATGTTTTTACTACTGAACAACTTGTTTATGATTCTTTGTCAGTCTTGTTTTGAAATATATTTAACTCTTAGATTCAGAAGCTTAAAAAAGGGCCACTGAAAAGTGCTAAAATCTCCAGTTACATTAAGAAGTAATAATAATCTTTTAACTGAATAAACAACTTATTAATAAAAAGAAAATACATTTATAATATTATAGTTTCCTTTGTGTTTTCTGCTTTTTCTGGTGAAGTCATATGCTCTAAAATATTGTGAAGCAGTACATTGAAATGTACTGTGAGACGCGAAGGGCTGATATTTGTGCTATCTCACCCACCATCCACAGCGCTTGTTCCCCTTGAACGTGCTAAGGTAGACACGCACACTGAGAGTGCTCTCCTGCTCTTTGGGTCACATCACACCACGTACAAGATTTTCTCTAAACGTTATGAGAAACATACTTTGTTTTAAACCCAGGAGTCTTTACATTTATCTCCCTGTGGATGCAATTTATCTTTACAGATGATCACAGAGCCTTCACCAAATTGATGCTTTACATATGCAAAAGAAAAAATAAATGGTAACTAAGTTAAACTTGAAAATAAAGCTTTCTCTGCTGTGTGGCCTTACACCTATTACCAGATTTGCTAACAATGTGTGTTCTATAACTGTGAATCTTTTATTAGTGTGCATTTTCAAATAGAAAATAAATGAGAGAATGTTTTCTGCTAATGTTTGTTTTTTCTGATTTTAATTCATATATTGAAAAAATAACTTATTTTTAGGAATTTAATGCTCACTTATGTTTAGACACTGAGCATGTAGTCTAGAAACTTAGAAGGAAGCATACAGTTATGACTTCTACTTTTCAAGTGGTTTTGAAAGTCAAAGTGGAAGAACTGATCTGAAAACATTTTATTTCTGTGTGTCAATGCTGTATAGCAACAGTTGCTATTTTTAACTTTTTAAAAAGGCCGAGTCAAACCCTTTCTATCAGAGCACAGTTGCTCCATTGTGCTGTAAGGTGGGGCAGAGGGGGCTGCAAGGGAGGACTTGCTCTTCTCTCTCGGTCTCTGAGGACCTGAGAGACGCCCCCGGCCCAGGCCGCTGAGCTCTGTGCTGAGGACAGAGGGTGGCAACAGCCCCAGGAAGTGCTGGAGAGCAGATGACAAGGCCCCTTCCTGCTGGAGAATACTGACCAGAGAGCCCGCTAGGGATGTTTGCTGCACGAAAACTTCCCGTACAAGGGGTAAGATATGTCACTAGTGTTAAATGTATTCTCTTTTTCTGAAGTAATTATTACGGAAACGCCAGAAAGTACCGATATGGCAAGCCATTAGAGGGTTTAAAAGTGGAGCTTTTGAGTTTTGGAGGAAGAAGTACAACTCTCAAGACTGAAGATGGCTCGGAGAGACGAAGGGCTTGATGGGGCTCAGCTCGGCCCTGGGAAGAGCCCGCGCTGGTTGGCATTGTGTCCGCTGGAGCGCAGCGGGGCTTCAGACTACAGTGCAAAGAATCATTGCACCAAAGGCTCCTGTTAGCTGCCTTTGTCCTCCCCTAATGTACCCTGGGCAGAGTAAAAAAAAAATTATTAACCCACTAAGCAGAAAGGCAGGGAGGAAGGGAGGGGAAGAGAGAAAGCAGTGCAAATTCACGAGTAACCACATAAGTGATGTTGAAACAGCAAAGACACTTCTTTAAACTCAAAGTACGGGAAAATATGCCAGAATTCAGGGTGCCCCTGCTGTCCCCCCAGGTGAAGGCGAGCAATCAGCTCTACAAACATCCCAGTGGCCGGGGGGAGGCAGAAAGGAGAAGGGGCTGGCCTGAAAAGTGTCCTTTGGGCACAGTGAGGGGGTGAGGAAGCCACAGATTGCCGTGGATGTGTGCGGGAAAAGCAGGGAGGGATGCAGAGCCAAAGAAGAGGTTTCAGAGATATATCCATGCTATGCACATCAAAAATACATTTAAAGTGAAAAATGGCAGGAAATACAGGCCACTTACAACGCATGCAATGTTAGCAAATGTGGGTAGAATACAGCGAATATTTTACATGAACTCCAAGTACCACATGAAGCTAAGATGGGTGAATTCTCCTCTGGGGCACTCACATGTGCACCAGGAATGGGCGGAGAATGGGAAATTGTTTTTATTTAAATGAAGATGCCCAAGATGTGAAAATTACCGTATTGTCATTAGTGATTTGCTCTTCATTATGAGTAACTTTGAAAGAAAACTGAAAGGGGCAACTTTTGCAGATTAGAAATTTATCCTAATTGTCCATGAGTCAAGTGTTGCTATAATCCTGCAAAATAACCACCGCCAGGCTCAGTTTGTCCTGACGCAGCCAGGAAGATGCCCACTAGCCTCCGAGGCTGGCACTTGGCCTGGAACAGCAGCTCTGCCTCGCTGGTGTGGTTTGGGTCTGGGCTTCAGGCTGAGCTCAGCCCTCAGCCCCTCTGTCTCTGCTTGGTCTGAAGCTCGCAGTTCCCAGAGGTTCTCATGCCACCATGCAGCATGAAGCCCACGAGGGTAGCATGAAGCCCTGCAAGCAGCGCGAAAATCCCCACCTACCTCCTGTTCCACTCAGACGGGTTTAGCCACACCCGGTCCTGCGGCTCTGAGGAGAAAACCCTTCCTCTTTCCTCCCAGGCACTGAAGACGGTCAGGCAGGAGAGTGAATGTTGAGGGGCATGGTAATCTACCGCAAGGTCCCTTAGTAAGTCCCACCCTGACATCTTCCTGCAGTCATGGAACCAGGCTTGAAGTCAGGATTTGAGGTTCTAGGTCAGATCCAGTGGTGACTGTCCCTCCCACACCCCTGGTGGACACAGTCCACTCCTCCTGTAGAAAGGCAGAAGGAACTGAGCAGCACAGCAGACACTGTCCAGGAGCAACGCTGAGCTCTGGACCTCAGAAACCTTCCTGTGTGGCGCGTCCCGCAGTCCTGCCTCGCGCAGCTTCCTGAGGAAACCTCACCCATGTGGCGCCTCATGTTCCATGTTCCTGGTGCCTTCTTCACTGTCTTCTTTTCCTGCCTGTATGAAGTTAGGCTTCGTTTTAGTTTGCTAATAGAGCTCTCTCCAACATTTTGTAGCTTTGCTGTATTTTTTATTCAAGTAAATTCCAAAGTCACAATTTTTTTTTTTGAACTACATCCTTTTCTCTAAATTTTGGACACATTGGATTCCTGTAAACCATGCACTTAACCCAATTCCTTTTGTTTAACTCAAAGAATCTGGAAGGGGCCCCTTTAATTATTTCAGCACTTTACACCACCCCTGCCCCAGACCTTGTCTTAACAGTAACAGTGATACACTTGCAGTTGTGCTTGAAGGTACCGGTTTACTTTTCAAAGAAAACCAATTTCCATGGAGTTATTCTTGGTGGTCTCAAAACTGGCTGGCTCTGGTCCCTTTCATTACAAAGAATAATTTGAAGAACGCTCTTCCCTTCTGTATGCTGGCTCCTGGCGCCCCCACTTAGGGTCCCTGCTCCCTGGCCCTGTTCAGCTGGCTACGAAGCCCAGGACCAGTGTCTCAGGTCTGCCTGTGCCGTGTGCTGTCCTCACTGTGCCAATCTCGGTACTGCAACCCCAGCACTAACGATGGTGCAGTCTGAGACCTCAGCTACCGGGGAGTAGCCACCTTGCTCAAGTAATGTCTGGCACAGATTTCCTGGCTGGCAGACAAGTTTCCCATTTGGAGAAAGAAAAAATGTAAAATGTCATGAAACGTGGGTACAAGATTCTTTAGCCTGGGAAACCCTGAACTTGCAACAGCAGCCAGCTGGGTCTTTCATCCTCCAGGGTCATGCGGACTCTTCGATACCATAAAAGTGATCGCCCCAGTACAATCTTCCCTGCTCCTCATAATTTTCACCTGGCGCGTATGGCAGAAGTGGCCATGGGACACTCCACGCTTCTGCTGTTCTTGAGGACCGATACCACTAACAGCTGGCTGGCTGTGACATCCTTGGATCTTTTCACTTTATGAAACCCAGGGCCCAGCACTCACTCTGAGCAACTGGAATTCGTATTCCCTCCCTCATGGCCACCCTCGTTTTGGCTGAACTCAACTCTGCTCCCAGCCAGCTTGCTGCAGCTCCATACGCAGCAGAAAGGGCCATCCCGTTTTGTTGTTCCTTCTTGTCTAGGACCTCTGAGTCCTCTGTCCTCAGCGGGAAGATGGGGAAAGGGGTTGCTGGGGAGACAGACATGGGACTCTTCCCTGGGCGAGAGCTGGCTGCCCGGCTGCACAGGGCACCAAAGGGCTCAGTGGGGACAATGCTTGCTTTCTCGTGCAGTGGCTTCTCACAGCCTCTGAGGACAGCACGAGACATGGGGCTTAGGTGGACAGGAGTGGTCTCTGCCCCAGGCCAGGCTGCTGGTCACTTCAATGCTGTTTCCTCCATGAGCAACGCCAGGGGAAGGCGCTCCTTATGCTAGAAGAACACAGACGCCTCAGGATGAAGTCATTTTAAAGCTGTCATATTACTAATCAAAATATATTTCCTTTATTTAAAGTAGCTCCAATGTCCACATCTTAGTTTCTTTGTATTTATTGCTAGGACAAAATACCAGACACCCAAAATGAAGGAAGGAAAGGTTTATTTCTTACAGTTCTTGGAGGTTTCAGCCCATACTCAGTTGGCTCCAAGGCAGCATGGCCTGGCGGGGCAGCCACTCATGACCACTGCAGATAGCAAGGCACCTGACTGCAAGAGGGAGAAATACACCTTCTTCCTGCCATACATCGTACCCTGGCCCCACCCCTGGGAAGATGAAACACTCACTCCACCAATCCAAGCGCTAGACAAGGAACAAATCATAAATGCTAGATGTGGTCATGTCCATAATTGCATGAGGCTTGGTGGCCACTGACATAAACCATAACGGTCTGCCTTTGCCTCAGTTCTGGGAGCTGCTGCTGAGAGGCTTAGACTTCACCTCTGGCTCTGCCTTTGCCTGCGCATCCAAACTGCCTTGATCGTTTTCTCTCCACTCTCCCTAAACAGAACGTAGAATACACAGAGAACAAGAAAGAGAACTGCAGCATATCACAGCCCAGTGAGGCATCACAGTCTGACATATTAGCTCCTTTAAAACTACAAATTTTAAGGAAGAAAATAAGATCCACCAATAAAATGTATGAAACAGGTATGAGGTAGGACCATGCTGGAACTAAGCAAGGGGATTAGAAAAAGGTACAAATTTTATGAATTTCATGAGGAAAATTGTCTGTTTATAGCTAGTGATAGATAGCTTACTTCTGTCTCTAGTACTATCAGACTAACAAGATAGTAATAAATAAGCAGCCAAAATTGGAGATACAAATGCCAGACTGTTTCACTTCTTAGAGACATAGGGATACACAGAACTCAAAACATCTGAGCACGGATCTTGCCCTGGCACTGTTCTATGAAAGGGAGTCACAAAGATGGTGAGTTATAGGACTGGCTTTAAGCTTTGGTAACACGAGAGGACACACAGGAGTTGCTAAGATACCAGGTGGCGAGCACCTCACCAGAATAGAAGTGGGTCAGAGACGGATGTATGAGGGGGGAAATTCAGCACAAGGCTGGGGACTGAGGGCCCTCAAATTCGCATCCTTCTGGACCCCAGCATATGACCTTATCTGGAAAAAGGGTCTGGCAGATGCAAGGAGTTAAAGGCTATAGATAGAAGCACCCTGGCGGTCTGATGGACCCTGTTAGTGACCAGAACACTTAGGGAGATTTAGATGCACAGGTACCGAAAAGAATCCCCCTGAGATCGGAGGTAGAGCGTGGCAGGCGGGGGCTACCGGTTAGGGAGCAGCAGGTGATCCCTGCTGAGGCAGCAAGCTGCTTCCTGGAGGCTCAGGATGGGCCCTGGCTCTCCTGGGCCTTGATTTTGCACTTCCAGCTCTCCAAACAATGACAGAATAAGTTTCTCTTGCTTTGGGTGGACCAAATACATGCTATTTACTGCAGCCCTGACAAACCTGGACAGGACTTGAAAAGGTTCCAAATTCAGTACAAAGTAGTTCTAACAGTACAAAGTAGAGCCTGAGCCTCATGACATTAGCTGCTATTTCAAGGGCTCAATCTATCACCAACTTGACATGGTCTAGCATAGCACTATCTTAACTTTCAAAATGTTAGCAAGGCCGCTAGTATCAGGAGGCTAAATAGAAATTAAGTTCAGATATTTGTGACAGTATGGATGACAGCTGACACATCATCCTAAGTTGTTTCCCTTTGACAGATGGAGCCAAAAGAATCCACAGCAAGAAAGGTGCTCAGCAGTGGGTGGATGAGGGGAATTAGCACCCCTGGTTAGGGAGGCTGAGAAGCCTGCCAGGCGGGGAGCCAGGACAGGGGCTCGGTCCTATCCCAGAGCCCTGAAAACCTCAGAAGGTGATGTGGTTTCCACTCTGGAGCTGCAAGACCGGAAGAACCAGGCACTGCCAGGGTGAGTGCCAGACCAAAGGCCGGAGAACTGGGAACTCTCACGTTCCCAGGCTCGGAGAGAAGCTTGGCTCCGGAAGAGAGTGAGTCCACCTTTCCTCGGCCAGCAGGTTGGATGCCCTCCTCGGGTGTGGGTCTGCCCTGCTCTGTCCATCCTGTCACACTCCTGTTTCCTCCAGGAATACCTCCCAGATCATCCCCATAACCATCAGCAGAAACACCTAGACAGGCTTCATTCTCGTCAGGAGGGTGATGGGCTCAGTGCTATGCAAGTTTTGAGAGTGGGGGCTCACCCAGCTGCTGGGAACCTTGTCGGGATGAGGAATCACCTCCTGGAAGCTGCGGGCACACTCATCCCAGTGACAGAGGCAACGTGTGCTGGGCAAGTAGCAGCCAAAACTACCTGGGGCGGCTTTTCTGACAGGCCGTCATGGTGCAGCAGGACGAGGTAGAGCTCCATGCTTCCAGGGCACCCTACCTGGTCTCGCACCATGCAAAGAAATAGGGAAAACAGCGAAGCCACTATTGGCAGGTTAAGGTACCTAGTTACATCCAGAATCAAGCCGTTCCTTGCTTAAAGGGATTGCTTGTGTTCCTGACGTCTGGCCAGTGTTCCTAAGAGGAGAGGGTGTCCTGGGTAGCAGCAATTGCTGGGATTCCTGTTCTGGTCAGTGACCTGTGATTCCCTTTGCATCACCAGAATATATTTCCAAGCCTTTAGATCTCTGAGCTAATGGGTAGATCTATCATCACAGGATTATGAAACAGGATTGTGAACAGTTATCTGCATACCCACACTTCTAAGTGCATTATAAACAATAGAAAAAAAGCATTAAAAAAGAAAATCAAATAACAACAACAACAACAAAAACTCCACAAACTCTAAGTCTATAAGTGGATGGAAGGACACAGAAATGTGCAAGCAAATTGGTGGTGCACATCTGTCACCTCAGCTACTGGGAAGCTGAGATAGGAAGACCACAAGTTCAAGGCCGGCTGTCTCAACTTAGCAAGACACTGTCTAGAGAGACCTAGGGATGTAGTCAGTGGTGGAGTGCTTGCCCAGCATGAGCTCAATCCCCAACACTGAAGAAGAGGAGGAAAAGGAGGGAAACAGGGCTGTCACAGCACACACACACATACACACCACACTGTCGTTCTGTCTTCAGAGAGAGGCAAACAGTGTGAACTTTAAAGTCCAGTAAAAATATAATTAATGCCACTAAAATATGTGACATCGATTCCCACATCCACTGTGTACCCCGGTGAAAGCCATCTCCCCTGTGTCTATGCACGCTCGGCTCCAGTCTCCTTGCCTGCTTGCTGTCCTGTGGACTCAGACTCGCTGCTGTGAGGTGGTGGCTCATGGACTCCACACTGGGGTAGACGACGCCTCAGAGCTTCCTTCTGTTCAAGGGGTGGACAGCAACATAGTGTACTGGTCACAAACAAATAAAACACATGCAAAACCTAAATCTAAAACTACCACAGAACTATACCCTTGGAAATTAAATGGTTTCATATATTTTGTCACAATAAAACATTGAAATAAATGCAGACACACCCCTGTTATACACACAAAGAGAATAAGAAAGCCTGTGTCTCAAACCTGGATGGCCAAAATTGTGGATCAAGTTTATGGCTTGCATCTAGATGTCCCCCAGAGCCTCATGGGGTCCCAGGTGAGGCTTTTCAGAGGTGGCAGGAACTAGAATGTGAGGCTGGGGTTCAGGGCATGTGATGACTGAATCAGTCCTTGATTGGTCAGGCCCAGTTCTGGGTGTGGATAATGGCGAGGCCCACTCTGGGTGTGGGTGGCACCACCCAAAGTTGGGGTAACCTGGAAGGGATAAAGGGGAGAGGAAGGCTGCTGCCGCCGCTGCTCCTGCTTCACTGCTTGCTGCTGCCGCTGCCTTCTGCCAGCCGTGTACTGTTTCTCCTGGGCCATGCCCCTCTACCAAGCCACGCTGTCATGGAGCCAACCAACTATGGGCTAAAATCTCTGCAAACTGAGCCAAATACACCTTTGCTCTTTAATTTTGAGGGTTGGGTATTTTGTTTCAGCAGCAAGAAAAGTAACTAAGACAACCAGTATGTGTGGGACCGAGCCACCTGAAGAGAGGGAGTGCTGCTCTCTTTGAAGAGAGACTCACTTGGAAGATTTGAAAGAGAGTAATGTCAATTACCAAGCAAGGTGTCGCCAGTGTGAGGGTGGGTGCAGCTCCTATGGGCTCGGATCCACGGCACACACTTCTGAGGGGGCATGTGCCCTCTAGCAGCACTGGGCTTATCTCGAGAGAATTTCTAGACTCCTTTCAACCAGAAATGTTTAACACAGCTGGCAGGGATCTGAGGAGATCCACAGTTCTCACATTTCTGCAGCTAAAGGTGACTTTTTTCAATATTATTGTGACAGTGCTGAGCCCTTATCCTCATGTGGTCTCAGGAAATACTGGTGAAACAAGCTCCTCTCTTCTAGCCTGGGCAATAATTGTCAGCAGGAGCACAGTAACTTCAGATTTCAAGTGGAGAGGTAAGCAGGCATAGAAAGAACCACCCTGGAGCTGGTGACAACTACAGAATTGCTCATTCTGTTCTCTCCTAACGCCAGTAATTTCCACCAGCATCTCATAAGGTGCTTCCCCTCTCCATCCATAAATCTAACAGAAAGTAATCATTTTTAACAGAGACAACGTAAAATGCTTTCTGAATTATAAGTTCTTTTAAATCAATTGCCTGAGGCCAATGTACTCTTTGCATCAACAAATCAGTGAAAGCTGATTGAAAAGAAAATACCAGGGAGTCTCTCTGTGATTGATAACTGGGAACACCTGTACTAAAGGGGTGGCCGCCCAGAACCAGAGAGGGGGGCAGACAGCAGCTAATCTCAGGTTTTCTGCTCATTGCTTGACAACATAATTGCACATCAGCAGTGATCGTTTAATCATAGTACTAGAGAACACCCAGCTAAGGAATCAGGAAGCCCTACGTGTCCAAGTCTTCCTCCCATATTGTAATGGTAAGTGTCGGGAGGGGGTTGCCTTATTTTGTTTTGTTTTAATACTGCAAGTATCTGTTGAAAATATACTATTGTAACTAATTATATATTTCTTTTCTACCTTAACTTAAAATCATTTACTTGCTCTTTTCACTAATATCACTCTAAAAATAAGTTATAAGCTACCAGCAATATAAACTATTATTTTAAAAAATCTATATCTTTGGAACCTTTGGAGGATAAGTTATCTTGAGCAACACATTTAATGTGTTAGTTTTGCTCTAAATATTCCCAATGTGGTGAGTGTTACTTTGCCAATAGATTACACATGGGTACAACAATATACCATTACAATTCCTTCTTCACTTACCAAAACTTCATGGAAGAATTATCTGACCACTACACACAGGCATTGAAAATTGAAGCTATCCTAATCAAACAGATCTTTTCCTGGCGAGTGCTGATTCTGTGGGTAACTGAGAACCAAGCATCTACCACAGTGTCAGCCTCTAACAAGTCCACTGCAGGGTTTGTGAGGAAACTATTTCTCCAAGAAAAGAAAAATTCAAGTGGAAAGTTTTTTATTTGTATACCAGTAACTAACCTTCCTTTAAATTTCTATCCATTTATCATTCAAAATAACTTGAAATTCCCATAATTAAAATCAATGAATTGTATAAAACATTTTTTTCCTGATTGCTAAGGTTCACACCAATAAATAATGTTTCCTGGGGGTTTGCCTGCTCAGATTTCAGCACAGGGGCTTAGCGTCTGTATTTGGAATGAACAGGACCACTCCTTCCGAATGTTCCCTCTCTCCTGAAGCTGAATCCCTGAGGTCTCTTTCTTACCAGAGGTGGATGGAGGCTGTGTGGACAAGGTTTTCTCTGAATATAATAGAATCCCCTGCCCAAGAGGCTCTGGAGGGGCCATGTCCGCTTCAAGTGAAACCCAGCTTAGCTTCACGACGCTGTGAGATAGTAAACGCCTGTCTCTACTGTGTGATCACAGGGAACCCAGCTGTTCTACAGGGAGCACTGCAGTCCTGCTTCTCACTGGCCCTAAAGCCAGTGATTTCCACGTTACAAGTTATAATTAATCTCAGCTTCACCTTTATTGTTTTCATTTCCATGTCCTATTCAAAGGACACTTGGGATTTTTCTTGTTTAAAGGTGTTTTCTTACTGTGGTGTGTTTAATTTTTTAACATGAACTAAAATTTGTTAAGTTAGAATATTTATAAAACAAATGTCTCAAAAATGTTAATAAAAAATATTTGACATATCAAGCTTGTGCTCTGTAATCAAGTCCTACATAGACCTTTGAAATGAATGGGACAAAACAAGTTATTTTTAAATAGTACTTACATTGCCTTTAAAATCTTTTTTTTTATTTTATGCAAATATAAAATTTCATAAAAAATTAAGCAGAGAATAACTATAGTTAGTACACTGTGTATCTGACAGTCCTGTTGCTAGATAGGAACCTATGAATTCTACTGCAAATAAAATTGACAGTTTGACACAATGTTTGTTTTTGTTTTAACTTTCATATAGCCCCATGGCTAATTGTACCTTCCTTCTGTTAATGATGTAGTGCACTTTAAGCCTAAATTGTTACCCTCACCTAAGCCCAGACCCAACTAGCCCCAGGTCTAAACCAGCCCAGTTGCTGAACACAGGGATTATGACGCACAGCAAATGTGTTTTTCTTAGCGTGAACACAGGCCCCATTTTTCCACACCAGGTATTTTTACTGGTAACCTTTGAAATATTTAGGCAGGTGGCTAGATATGGATTTGGTCTGCCGAGCAGATGTGTATCTATGCCTAACAGATCATAAAAACCGAAAGGTTAATAAAAGGATAAGAGGTGTGACCATGAATGGGGCTTGGTGTGAGGCCATAGTGTAATTTAACTATGAGGTCGGCACAGTAAATAGAGAGGTGTAATAAAGATACCATTTCCTCCCTCCAAAGAGATATTTGAGTGTTTCCATCTCCCTTAGACTGGGGGAGGTGCGACCTTCTGCTAGATGATTTTCAGATGGAGTGAAGTTGTAAAGAAGCGAAAGGCAATCAGAGTAAATTTTAGAAGTCCATTGTTCACTTCCTTAGTAAATAATAAAAAGAAAAATCTAGAAACACAGGAGACTTGTTAAACACATTGTATCATCATTCCATACAATACAGTTTTTCAAATGAAATTCAGTATTTGAGGCAGCTGAGTTTATTCTTTATTATTTATGAATTTTACAATGTCTTTTAAAAATAAACTATAAGAGATGGAATTTAATATTATAATGTTACAATCACTTTACTTATTAACTATTGGCATATCATTTTGAATTTGAATAAGTCTAAATCATACTTATAAATCACTAAAGTAACATAACATAACATTTAGTAAGTTTATTCTTAAACGGCACACATTTATGTTAATATATGATAATTATGTGGTAAGCCTGTGTGGAGTAATCTTTTAAAATAGCATAAATACCTATTACTGAGATAGACACTGTCTGAATGCAGAATAGAAACGCAATGCAAACAAACAAACGCAAAGCCTCTTCATTAAGGCAAGGGATTCCAAGCCGAGAGGGTGTGTTCTGCCTTGGTCAGGGCAGTCTGGGAAACAGAACCAGTAAAGCATGCACAGCTCTGAGACGGGGTTTTCCAGCCTGGCTCATGCATCCGAGGCTGGGCGGCCCCACAGCAGTGTCTGAGGCCTTGAGAGTAAAACCAAGGGGCGCTCAGTCCCAGAAGTGGAACCCTTGGAGCCAGCAGGAGGAGCGGTGTTGCCTCAGAGGAGGAAGACCTGAGGCTCCCTGCAGACTCTGGGGTGCAGACCTCCTTTGAAAGCTCTGGAAAGGGTTCGTGGGCAATGTGAACACCACAGAGGGCAAGCTTATCTGCAGGGGGCACTCACCTTCCTCCTCCTTAGACTGCATCTCCTGGTGACGATGCCACCCATCTCCGTGGTGGTGGGTCTTCCCCACCAGCTCCCCAGCCCATGTGCCAACAGCCCCAGAGACCCTCACAGACACACCCCTCCGGTGTGCTTCACCAGTTTCCTAGGTATCTCTCAATCCAGTGAAGTTCACGGCCAGAATTAGCCTTCATGCTGAGGTTAGAGGAGCAAAAACTAAACAAAATCAATTACCATGATTTCTATCTAAAGTACTGCCCAAGAGTCACCTGTGTTCACAGGTGGGGCTTTGGGGAAGTGCTTGGGTAATGCAGGTGCTAAGCAATCAGTGGAGAAAGTCATCCTCAGTGCACCGCTGAACATGCTTTTGGAAGGCAGGCCTGTTTGGAAGAGTGGGTCACTGGGGAAATGACTGGGAAGACCTGTTCTTTGTTTTTTTTTTTTTTTTTTTTTTTAAGAGAGTACAACTAAACAGAACAGAACAAAACAGAACAAAGCAGATCAGAAGAAAACAATGCAAGTAACGAAGATTCAAAGCAAGATAACAGGAGATCGTCACTGGCTATCCTTGTTTTCTTCTAAATAGTTGTCCATATCTTCACATGCAATGAATTCATACACAACAAAATAGTATTAAACTTATCACAACAGAATAGTGAAGGCATTACAGGCCTTCAAAACCAGACAATAGGGAAATCAACAATGGCTGCCTTAATATATCTCATTCTCTTCCCAATAGCTGTCCATACCTTCATGTAGGTTGAAATCAAACAATACAAAACAGACTAAAATCACAAAAATAATATCCCAGGGCAAATAAGGAAAAAGAAAGCCCTGCTCTTGTCCCTGGCTCCTCCCTCACTCTCTCTGCTTCCTGCATGCGGTGGGGGACAGCGTTCCTCTCCCGTAGCCTCCTGCCACGATCCTTCCTAGGAGCTAACCCAGCAAGGGCTGGAACCATGAGCCAAAACCAACCTCTGCTCCTTGAATTTTTGGATGAAAGGTATTTCTTTCAGCGATGGGAAAGTGAAAGACACAGTCCTATTTATGTGAGGATGTGTTGAATACGTGTGGGATTATTAGACACACATTCAACTCAAGAGATTAAGCTCTCGGAGATTTGTAGTCTGATGCTAATTAACATGTTTTGATATTTAAGGATTATTTATAAACATTAAAGAATGGCTCCTTGCTGTGCTTCTTTCTTTCAGACATTGAACACAATTTACAAAGTAAGAGTCCAGAAGTGTAACATTTGTTAAGTAGAGTCCAGGTCTTTCTCCCATAGCTGTTGGTCTGTTTCTTCAACAAATGGGAGATGTTAAAATGTATAGAATTTCAATGGCCAACTCTTTGCTCAAAGGGTAATGTTGGACAACTCACTAAATAACGTATAATGATTTTCTGAAGCTGAATTTAAGATCTCTCTCAATCTTGGGAGTCGGGGAGGAAAATGCTTTCCACATGGCTCTCAAAACACCACCATGCAGCCCTCTTTGAAGGTCATTCCCAGGGGCAGAGGGAAGACAAGGAGGCCGGGGCTGCAGGCTCTCTTCTGTCGGTAGCTGTGTGGGTCTGTGGGGAGGTTATTTCCACTCAGCACTTAGCATCCAAGGAACTCTGTTTCCACAGCTCCGCGCGAGGCCTTAAATAGTGTATAATGCTTTATTGGAAGTCATTTTCAATCCACTTTAGGGTATATATGTGCTCCTCCTCAGGCCTTACCAAGAAACACCTCCAGGAAACAGTAATAGTAAATGGATAGCAAAGCTTATCTGAACACGTCACTTTTAGATTAATCAGTGGCAAATGCTAAGTGTTCTCACTGTCTTTCTTAAAGGGAAAAATCTATGGAGAACTTACAGGGCAATCTTACTAAAATTCATTTTCCACAATATGAGAAATAGGACTGAAATAAGGATTAAACAAAGCAACGCATATAAATGCCTGGCACATTTATGTGCCCCACTGATGTAAAATATAATTAGTTATTCTTTATTCTTGTCACCAGTATTTTTATAAATTGGAGTTCTATTTCACATTATAGCATTAAATTTAGACCATGAACTTACACGGATCAAAATTTCAGATTAATGAAAACTAGGTATTAGAAATTCCTCATTCTCCTCTTCCAATTACCTGGTTCTATGTTGCAGGTATCACATTAAAAAATAATATCTTTTATTCGCAAACATGTTTTCAAACCATTTAAAAATGTAAATTTGTGCTTAGTTCCAGGGCTATATAAAACATGTTATTTGTCCACTGAGTGTAGATTGTTGACTGCTTTTTAGTTTATGTATTCGTGCATCAATATTACTGAGTATTTTACATTGCTTTAGCATTTTATATTGCTTCGGTTCAGTTCATTTAGTTTGGTAGTGCTGGAGATCAAATCCAGGGACCTGTCCATGTAAGGTAAGCTCTAGACTCCCGAACCACAAACATGGCCCGAAGTCCATGCTCACTGATTCTAATTTTGCAGTATCTTAATCAGTTATAAGCCTCACCCCTCAGCTGTTACTTTCATGTTATATTTTTCATTTTCACAATAATCACTTGATTTTTTAAAAACATATTTCAGTGCTTTAGTGAAATTCTCCATCTTATTTCTTATTTTTCAATCTTTATTTTTCTTTGCTCTTGGCTACATCAATTGTGGTTATTTTAACATCTTTGATTTTAGAACACTTGTGTGCATCAGGAGTTGTCTGAGTATTTTCCTTGATTTTGAACATGTGGCCCTGCCTCTTCACAGGACAATGCTGAGCTTTACATAAAAAGAATATATAGAGAAAAAATAGCACAGTAAAGACAGGTAGCAAAATACAGCCTCTCTGGGATCCAGAGTTGAGACGCCTGGAAAACAATAATTTAGTGAACAAAAACAAAAGTAGAGCTCCAGAAACCAACACAGAGCAGACAGGAAAACCAGGGGCTGCAGAGAAACAGAAGACGATGCAGCCAAAACAAAAAGACCGTCTGCAACACTGGCCTGGCCCCAGAACGGGCTGTGCCTCACAGCCCTGGGGTGAGCCTGGAAAGGTCCGCCAGCCTCGGAGAATCAAGGGACAGGCAGGGATGGCCCCAGGAGAAGGCATGGTTACTGCAGGCTGTGAAGACAGAGTGGACTTTCTCCCTAAATGAGCACTTCTGCAGGGCAGGCTAGCACCGCAGAAGGAATTCACTGCAGACTCCTCCACACTGCTGGGTGAGGTAATCAGAAGCCATTTGGGAAGGGTTATGGTTCAAGACCGAGCTATTCCTAAAAGAAAAAGTTACAGCATCACTACTCTGCAGGGTCCCTGGTGTCACCCCACCAGCATGACTGGAGTGGGAGACAGCCCCAGGAGGCAGCCACAGAGAGGCCGGGCTAGACACGGAGCTCCCAGAAACTTGAGCAGTGGCACGCTTTCCCTCTGAAGTGGCAGCCAGGACAACCGCCCAGTTTTCTGAGTGTCCCACGGCTGAAAGTGCTGACACTGCGTCCAGTGGGCCGCCTGGCCTCCCTCACTGCCCACTCCCAGCACAGAGCCCCAGCTGTGTCAGTTTTGCCAGCTGCTGTCCTCAGATGCATGGACAGAGGGACCTCTGGAGAAGGGAGGCTCCTCCTGAGCTCACTGGCCATGAAGCCAGGTGGACGGGGCGGTGACCTGGGCCCCACAGAGGGGCGGGAGTGCTACGAGCTGCCCAGTGAAGGCAGAAACGACACCTGTGACTGGGGCCTCAGCAGCCACATAGCAAAGATGGGCACACAAACAAAGCAGGCCGTGGTCATGCTCAGTACTCAGCCCCCATCAGTGGGTCCCAATGCCCAGGCCCGGGGGAAACAGGGCTCTCACCACACAGGCAGCATTTTCTGGACTCATTTCTCTTTTTCTTTGTGGTTTCTTTTGGGTTTTGTTGTTCTTCTTGGTTTTTTCTTTCCTAACTTTTATTCTATTTATTTTTCCTTTTCCTTTTTAGTTTATCTTTTTCTATTACAGTTAGTTAATCCTAGTAATTTTCTTTTTTCTTAATTGACTATCTCACTTTTTTCTCATCTTTCCTTTTTCAAATTTTCCTTCTTTCTTTTCCTCCTTTCCTATTCTCTATTTTTTATTATGAATTTTATTTTCTCCTTACTATAAATTTTAATTTTAGCAATTTAGTTAATCTTAAGCTCTATTAATTTTATGCTATTGTTGAATTTTTTTCTGTTGGTGGTGGTATAATCATTCCTTTTTGATATTTGCTGTGTGTTGGTTTTTGGCTTTTATGCATCTGCATTACTATTGCATCTCTTTTCTAATCTTATGGCATAGTTTTAGCTACTGTTGGTTCTATGGAATGTCATAACAGCTTAGCCTTTGACTCTGTTACTATTGCTGATTTCTGCTTTTTTTTTTTTTTTTTTCCAAGGATGAAACTCACGACTGTGTGCTTGCAAGGCAGGCACTTATGCCGCTGAGCTAAATCCCCAGCCCTGGTTTCTGTTATTCATGATGACAAAATTGTTGCTCTTAACTGGTGTGTAAAGAATGCCAATATCTGGTGTCCTCTGTATATTCAGTGTTATGGGGATTTGTTTTGTCCTCTCTGAGCAGTGTTGGGGACAAAGTTCACAGGACAACGACTGGTCACTAAGAAGCCCCTCAAATATCACGCAGACTAGGGTGAGGAGGATCATAAATACCACATCATCAAACAGATGACACCCCCTGGGAGAAGAGCACACTAAAGATACCCCACAGAAGTGACAGTTTCTCTCTCCTAAGTCACCTTCAAGACACAGTGGGCAAACAGTAGAGTCATGAACAAGCAAAGCAATCAGTGTCCCCCCCAAAACCCTACCTCACCCCAAGCTAATATCCCGGACAGTGAAGTAAAGAAAGCTATAGGCAAAGAAACTTAAAAACCACAGAGTCAAAATGTTTGAAGAGATGAAAGAAACACAGAAGCAAATGCATAAGACGTTTAATGAGCTCAGAGAGGATTTAATTAAACAGATAAAAGATTTTACCAGTAAATTTTCAAAGAGGCTTAAAGAACAAACAAAGAGTAAATTAGGTTGAGGAAGATAGTATAAGACATATCTGATCACTTTATAAAATAATTAGATAGGAACTATGGGAAAAAAGCAGGCAGAGAGAAATGATGTGGAAAACTCCATGGAAAGCAAAGGGAGCAGCCTGCACAGTGCAAAGGGAGCAGCCTGCACAGGGCAAAGGGAGCAGGGTGCACAGTGCAAAGGGAGCAG